>KV722434.1:0-103736 GCA_001687445.1 Obba rivulosa | reverse complement strand
ACCAGCCTCACTCCCATGGTTCGAAAACCACCAGTCATACACCTCTAGTCAGTGCATATGCAGGAATGGATGAAGTAAACAGCTCGTCAAGCATAACACCGAGTTATAACAATGTGAGAACGGGTGAAGCAAGCGCAACGAACGCTATGGCCCCGCAGCGTGGCCGTCCCCCTCCATCAGCGGCCCGTCCAATGGCGGCAGCTCTTCCTCCTCCTGCTCCGCAATTGTGCTCCTCGAGTCCAGTGTCGAGCTCGACAGCATCCACGCGCTCGATGGCCTCCACGCGCTCGATGGCCTCCACACGCTCGATGGCCTCCTCGGCGGGCTGAGGAGACCCGTTATGCTGCTCACGCTGTCCCCGCTGACACGGCCGCCCCGCCGCGGCGTGCCGACGCCTGCCATGCTCGACCAGCTGCCCTCTCCTCCCATCGCGCTGAACTTATCGTACGCGTGCGCAGACCTAGGCATCCCGAGGTCAGCAACGTCCTGTGAGCATGCACGCGCGAGCAACAGCATGCCGACACCCTCGCTCAGCGTCCGACCGTGCATGGAGCCGCCCTCGCGGGCGTCCATGCCGGGCAGGCGGAGAGGGAACGTCGCGGACATCAGCGTCTCGGGCTCGGCAGGCAGGAGGGGGGCGTACGCATCTGTGGGGGCCTCTTCGTCCTCTTCGTACTCCGCACCGAGGATCTTCTGCGCGCGTGTGCCGAAGCCGAACTCGGTGTTGTCCGACGCACGCTCCTCCATGGCCATGCGCCACTTGTATGCGTCGAACCGGCGCGTGCGCAGCGTGTCCTCAGCTGGGTCGAAGCCCGTGCCGGGCGGGCTAGCTCGTTGAGCATGCGTGCCGAATCAAAGATTGCACGAGAGTGGTTGAAGTGAACAGCTTGTCGAGTATACATGTCGAGTCAGAGATAGCACAAGAACGGGGAAAAGCGTGAGGATGGCAGATGTGAGGGCACCGGGCATGAGGCCAAGGATGAGGGTGATAGGTGCAGGAGGACGGCTGCTGGCAGGCATGGGCAGGCACGGGGACTCTGAGCGCAAGGACCAGTACACCATATACATGGTAAGAGAATACATTGAGACCTCCGGCAGAAGATGTTCGCGAGTGGCAGAGTGAGATGAGCAACGCGCAAAGTTCTTCGCGGCCTGGACAAACAGCACCAAACATGACACCAGTTAAGCGCCTGTGTTGCACCGTCTCGATAATGCCAATTGCGAATGTTCTTATGAGTTCTGTATGTAGGTTACTAACCTGATGGAACCTGAGTACGTTTTGTGTGATTTCTGCCAATATTTTTGTGGCTATATGTGAACTTAGAATTTGGCAACCCCAAGAGAGTACAAGACCATATCCAAGCCACCCAAGAGACTGTGATCAAGACGAAGATCATCTTCCAAGACTCAAGACAGCTCAAGACAGCTCAAGACATCTCAAGAAGCATGTAGTTTTTCTGATAGTTTATATACGGTATTTACTGTTTATGTTTCCATCTATTTACACAAAATAACAAAAATGGAAATAGATAGTAAATAGATAGTATAAACGGTTCATCAGCGTCGATTTGAGGTATGCCTGGAGACGAGCAGTGCCATCCCAGAGTGGCGCTATGAGGCTACCAGCCTTTGAAGCCAAATACACGCATATCTATGTCAGCTGCCAGATTAGGAGTAAGGCGGGACAATTAGCTAAATTGGGTCTATGCGCCAAGGCCAAGGCCATGATGATGCACGTCGTCATCAGCGCACGTGCTTATTGGCTGTCTCGAGCAGCTAGCCAATAGTATATTTTTGCAGGAATTATGCCATTTTGCAACGTTCAACCCATCAGGAAAATGTCGCATTGACTTGGCGCGCTTCCTAAGTCTTTTGAGTCTTGCAGCCCGCTGTCGCAGCCTTTCGCGCACAGCAAAGGCAAGAAAGCGCCTGGAAGTGGCGCGAAAGGCGTCAAAGCAGTCGAAAGCAAATACAACATTCTCCTGATGGCCCCGGCGGTTCGATATTCTGTTTGGCGAAGACTGCTGTGATTTGAATGGCCGCTTTCCCGAGGTTCGACGCAGATGCTACGGGATGGGCATTGTTGCATGCAACTGGAAGGTGATCTCACAGATGGCACGGGACTTTCTCGCAATTCCTGGTGCAGGTGTTGCTGTTGAGTGGATGTTTTCATCATTGAGACATGTTTGCGCTGATACATGTTGTTCGTTGAAGGCCGAGACTATCAAAGAATGGATCCGTCAGGGCCTGTTGCAAATCGAGTGGCCTAGTTGCTGTAGTAAATAGTGTTTACCATTTTAAAGGGATTAATACAATCTATTTACATTTACTATCTATTTACGAAAATTTTGTAAACGTAAACTAAATAGTTGGAGCCTTAAATGGTACACCACCTACCATGTTGATGGCGCGAGTTCCACCATGACTGTGCCAGAAACGTGTCCGGGAGAACGCGGGGACGAGACGCCAAGGTGATAGTCAGACAGGGGCTACCTCTGCAGACCGCCAGCAGGCCTGTGCGTCACACAGGAGCAGATCGGACGTAGCGTGCTTCCTGGGTCTTCCCCCGCTCAACGCGATCGACTCGCACGCGTCTCTGCTGAGCACGTCGATGACATCACTGTCTCACGCACGTTCACTCTTGCACTCACTGGCAACGGGCGATTGGCGCGACCTTCGGGCCTTCGGGTCTATCGCTCTCTTCAGACTGCACCCGAGAACACCCACATACACCAACTACCGGATCGTCAACAAGGCGGGTTCCTTTGCGATCACAACATGTCCGCGGTGGAAATGCAATTGATCGAGGCCGCAAAAGTTCATGGCTCGCTCGCTCAGCTTTGCATGATACAGGTGTTACATATAGATCCGTGAAAGGCACGAGAATGACTTATATATCGCAGGGAGCCCCTTCGTATGTTTAAATCTCAAACATTCGCCCTCCATGCTTAGCGCGAAGCAGAGGAAGGCGACATTACATATGCTAGAAATATCCGTCTTTCATAATGTCAACCTCGCAGCTTGCATCTGACCGAGTGAGAATGGAGTACATAACACTCACAAGTTCCATCGTCAAAGAGTGCATTCGTGTTGATCGCCAGTGCCTTCAAGCCTTTATTCTGGGAATGCGCCGGGAAATGCAAAGACGTAAGTCGGCCAATCTCCCCACGGAGACCAGAAAACTCGTTCATCAAGCAGCTCGAACCCCATCCGCTGATATTTTACGACCTGTTCCGATGTCAGTAGACTAATCCCGGTGGTCGAATAATAACAACTCGCATTTTGTACATCAGCCGCATTGAATGCAAAGCAACCACCTGTTTTCACCACCTACGATCAAACATTGAGCATTCTCAGTAATAGACTAGGGCCCAGATTAGCTCATATGTGACGTACAATATCACGGACTGGTTGAATCAGCGCTCGCCCGATGCCTTGTCTATGATGCTCTGGGCGCACCATGAGCAAGCTCAGCCACCATGTGTCTCGTATAGCCTGTGGTAGCATTTGCTCTCCATTGATTATGCAATTTTCAATGTTGTGAAACTCACTGCAGGCGACCGCAGGGTCTTGTTCACAAACTCAGCCCATTCCCCTTTGAGCTGCGTCGGCGGTAGTTCAGCACATGAGATGCGATAGACTGGTAAGCACGAGGAATCCCTCACGTGGGTCCTATAGTAATCCTTCCCGACATCGGACACTTGAGCCCAGAAATCGTTGAATCCCATAGCTCGCTGTTCCTCCCTATCAATCATTCAGCGTCCGTGCATCAGCTCGAGGGAGAGTTCGTACGTCATGTATGCGGTCTTCCCGGGTGGCGCGTAAAGCGCAAACCCAACCATCTTTCCTTGCTCATCCGTTGCAGTGTACAGTTGACCAAACTCTCTGCCAGCGCGCAGCAACGCACGTGTCATGGGTGCCATGAGCGTCTTGTCGCCTCCTGCAAGGCACAGAAACGCAATGTCTGGACGCGAGGCCAAGCATGTCGGCTCGAGACCGCGGACACTGAGGGTGCGTGTACTCACCGTTCTGCATGCAAATGCAGGAGATTTCCACTGCGGATTCGATTTGCTCGTCTATCCAGTTTTCAGTCGGACGATAGGGTGCCTCTGTGGACGACAGACTACTTACCGGAAGGGTTCTCGACAAGTTGTACATTGAACATGATGCGATAGATGAAAGAGCGAGTGCACTGCAGTCATCGTCCTAACTGCGCTTTTTCCTCGAGACGCGCCCACTTCGGGTGTGATCGATCGGGGCCAAGCCACGTGGAGACTAACCGCGGTGCCGAAAGACCTTGTAACCGGAGTTGATTGCGTCCAGCCTGTGTAGACGTCTTTCGCGAGCTAGAGAAGCGCTACCACGAGTGGTAGACATATAGCGTACGAGATCAGAATGCCATACATGATTGTGGGAGATTGGGAGATATCCATCACCACTTTCCAAGATCTCCACTACCATTTCGTTGCAATATTTACGACTCACAACTCGCGCGAGGCCAGGATGCCGATGCCTCGACTGGATGTTCATATAAACGTCAGGACATGTCATCGAAGAGATCAAAGAGTACATGAACGGAAGAACGTAGGTAGAATGTGTCCGTCGCAAGTCGTTCGTTCCAACTCGTGTGCTCGTCGTATGCGTGCGGAAGCGCAATGTCATGAATATTCTGCGCCTGTGCGCTGCTACTTCTACTAAGACAACGGGGAACGAGCGGATGGGAGAGCGCGGGTAAGGCTGCGACAAGGGTATGCATCCAGAAGAACAAACAGGGAATATTCCAGAGGGTGAACACAGCATAAACAGATAGGTTAAGGTAGTACAAAGATGGAGTGGCTTCAGGGTTGGTGGCACGATGCGTACAAGCGGCATGGAATGCAAGGGCGGGCTTTTGGATATGAACGCGCTGGGTATTACCGAGGGTAATAATCGTCCCAATCGTCTAGGACAGGAATTAGTGATAGCATAAGCACGCAGGACAGCTAGAAGCATACCTTCCGTGATACCCTTCCACGCAAGATACATCACGCCAACGGCCGCTGTCTCCAGGACAGTCGCCACAAACGATCCGTCGATCTTCTCTGACGATCCCTGATCACGTGGTGCCCATCAGTGTCGGAGCACCAGACAGCAGGGCAGAGATAAGCGAGACGAACCCGACAGATGACTTTGTTGAGCAGGAAATAATCGAGCTGGCTGAGGACGAAGAGGACGGCGGCGAGGACGAAGTACCACACCGGGCGCACCTCGTTCAGGATGCCGAGCACCACATATATCATCAGACAAAAGTACAAAATGACCGCACTAGAATGAAATCAGTCAGTCACGATCCGGAAGAAGCGCGAGCTTCAAGAGCGAAACACGTACGCCAGCGGCCAGATCGTCGTCAGGACGAAGAGCGGGACGCTGTGCAGGGCTTGTGGAGGGTTCGAGGGGCCGAAGACGGTCGTGAATGAGAAAGCCACGTCCAGCGCTATGTACGTCGTTGCCACAAAGAAGGCGAGAGTGAAAAAATTGAACGGCTATAGTGCACGTTACGGATGTGAGATCAGCCGTCGCGTTCGTCGGGTGGGCCCCCGTACAGGACAGATAGACTTAGTCACTCACAATCAGGGCGCTCAGCGTCCCATCCTCCACGACCTGCGTGCTGACGATGCCGTTTCCCAGCAGCGTCCAAAAAGTCGCCGCGACGAACCCTGCGTGCACAGCGGTAATCGCAGTGAGGGCGGTGGAACCCTGCTCGAGGAAGGAGCCGGTGGAGAGCAGCTGAAATGGGAGAGTGAGGAGGTATAGGATGAAGAACAAGCGTAGCTCGACGCGGCCTGCATGACAAAGAAGTATAAATTGGTGGTCGTTCGTGCATGAGTATGATGGAAGGGGAATAGAAGCGATCCTGGAACTCCTGCAGAGACGAAGAGAGACGCAGCGCGCTTCTGCTTGATCACGGCCACCATCACGTGTATCATCACCGCGGAGAAGTGGTAGTCGCCCAACAGGACAAACACTCGACAGGCACACCGTAATGCCCGAGATGAGGGAAGTCTAAAATCGACTCCGCGAAGCCCTGGGTACCCAGGCAACCGAGTAACTGAATCGGTGTGAAACCCACGGCATGGTCTATGACTGCGGCCACGGCAGGAAAGAGTATGAATGTTGCTGCTGTAGCTGGTTGCTCTGCTCGCTCGAACCCGAGATTACGATGATAGTCAACTTGCGAAGAGTCCACGGGGACCCTGCAGATAAGAGAAAAGAGGCCTGCTACCGTCGAGGAGGTGAGAGAAAAAATACATGTGAGATCGCTGCGAAGTGAGAGGTGCGCAAGGGCAACCGGCGCTCGAAGGGTCCAAGTGACCTTCCACACCTTCTCAACCGTCACCATTCGGAGCGCGTGGCTATGCAGCCCGATGTACGGCCGAATGGAGGTGTCCCCTCAGTAAGCACCATGCTCTAAGTGGCGGCCAGCTGCGCTATGGCCCAGATTCCCGCAGTTGGTCTTTGAGTCTGCGGAAATGCTAGGCAACCAAAGTCACAGGAGCTGTACGAGCATGAACAGGAGTAAAGGTGCGCAGTCGAAGAATGACGCAGTGTAAAGGCAGGCAAAATGCCCCCAGGTATTGTGATCGCCCAGAGAATGGGCATAACGACAATCCAGTGGTGGAATAAGGTCAACTGAGGTTTTGAAGAACACTCACCAACAGCCGCCTTCCTTCTGCTTGTCCATACGATCAGCGCCACCATGAAGAACACACTCAGGCCGCAGGCGATGATGTTCGCGATGTTGCCCAGCGAGCCGTTGGAGCCGACGCGCAGGATGCCACATTCGGGGTTGATGCCTACAGGCGCAGATGATGTATTCGCAGATGCGCCCGTGAGTGCTGCAGAGTCATGGTGCTCAAGCTAGAGTGGTGGAGATGCGTCAGAAAGCGTTTGTGCGGCGGAGATAAGGAATAGAGATGAAACGGTTGAAGTCGGTGTGGCTTTCGTCCGCATTTACGTCGCCCCTCATCCGCGGGTCACAGTCGCGGGGTACGGAATCTTCTTTGCACCAGCCTCCAAAATGTATGGAGGGCACGACCGGCGACGGTGGCGCGGTCGAAGCGACATTGCATGCGGCGGTGGAAGAGCCCATATTCACAGGACGGACACGCGAGCCGTTGTGCAGGGCACAGGCTCAGGGTGACATTGAGGACGAGGACTTAGAGACCCCACAGTGGATGAGGTGTGACCCTGTATCGGCGAACTTGCATGATGCCGTCCTCGACGATACCACGGAGGGCCGGGTCTGCTGGTGGCTATGCACCAGGATGACTATGGACCTATTATTCCCCGCAGTCCTATGGGTGAACTGCATCGTGACTAGCGTTGCAAACATCCAGTGCGCATCGACTCTTGCGACATCATCCCTCGCAGACCCATGAAGAAGCGGGTGAGGTCCACCGACGCGCTCCAGCCGCGCCATTCTCGACAATAGCAACCGTCTTGGCCAGAAGAATTCCGCCCCGCCAGCGCGCTCGACTTGTAGAGTTTTGGTATATGCTCGATCACAAGGGACATACCTGCCGATAGAAGAGATTGCACCAGGGATAAGACGGGGTTTGATGGCACAGGGTGGAGAAGTCGCCGAAGCTGACCATCGCGGCCAAACAGGGCTATGGCTTCGAGCCAACGGGGTATCGCTGCGGGCCAGGGCAGGCAAGTGAACGGAGCGAAGAATAGTCGTGAGACGGCGTGGTCGGTTAAGTATGTCGCGCGGCGTATTTTCGCGGGCACGCGGCGGCAGCACGTCACAACATGAGCCTGGCGAACCAAGCACCAGAGCAGGGAGTGCGCACCTTGCACCGTTATCGCCGACGGCGGCGAGGAGGGGAAGGAGCGCGTGGCTCGTCGATGGCGACGATGAGGACGACTGACAAGAAACCAACGACGGCGGTGGCTGCGGGCGCCCATGCGTTGATATGGACCGCGGCTGCTGCCAACACCGCTCACGCCGCCCATCACATCGCCTTCCGACCCTGAAAATACTATCATCTTCTCTGACACTGACACCTGGGGTATGTCGAATGCCAATTACCAGAATTTCGCTGTCTGGCGCGTCGCGTTGCCTGCGAACATGCTCGCTCACAGTCGTCGATATCAGACCGGACAAGCCGTCGCCGGTGGGCGGTGCTCGCATGCAGCCGGCCACCATGGGACTGTGTCCGGTACGATGGCATCGGCAGCCCCGATGAAGCCATGGAGAAATGCAATTCCAAGGATTAGGTGTCCCAAGCATTGGAAATTCGGCTTCTACTCGTCCTCTCGGTGAGCAGATGCGATACATTCCGAAGCGAAGGCGAAGAAAACCAATAAGAAGCAGGGATTATGAGGTCACGAACTCCACATCTTACAACCAATAGGTGAGCATCATCTTCTGTGCGGGGTGTACTTTGTGCAACTCACCACGTTTCGAGCTAGGCTTGCTCAGGCAGCCCGCCTCGGTTTGAGGAGCTGGAATAAGAGGATAATTTTCAGCCAGAGCGGGCAAAAATACTAGTAAGGCTCTCTCGATATGCAATCGTCGACTTGCTAGGGGTCAGGGGTGGGGATGCGCAACGATTTGTATTATCCATACCCACCCCTATCCGCCAGCTGACCTCTCTTCCTGAGCAATCCCATTACACCACTCCATTTGAAGTCTATCGGAGAAGATCAATGTCGTTCCAAGATCAGCGCAGTCGGTTGGCATTAAGAACATATCTTCGGATCCTGGGGATATCAGGTCAACGGGAAACACATCTGTGGTTGTGGACAGGTGCTAATTGCTGGGCCGATCAGAGCAATAGTGTCGCCTTACTTTCCATGACTTCGTTTTGATGAAGAACAAGTTCTGCTTTCACCGCTCGTACTGACTCAACTACCAGGGCGAAGATTGACATCGAGCCACTCTCTGTTCCGCACCATTCTGCGGATCGATAGCATCGCTACGAAGGACTGGGATATGCCGGCAGCAGACGGAAGGTCCACGCCAAGGTGCAAGACAGACATGGAGAGAGTAGTCATACCGTTGCTCGCTTGACGTAGAGAATAATGTCAGAGAATTCCGTGTATTTAGCAGTGGAAACGCGTTATACTTGTACATTCAGTATGCAGATACAACAATCAGCAGACCGAGGAAACCCGATTAGAACGAGGGACTATGAGGTCTCTGGGACCCACGTAAGGAGTGTTACAGGCGCAGGATGAGCAGCATCCGCACTCAAGTCCATTGTACATTGATCACGGCGGGAATCATGCTCCCGCCCTCTATATTATTCGCTGTGTCACCTTGTGTGTCACATCTATACACACCCACCTCTCGTCGTCCTCGCTCTTCCTGCATTTGCTTAGGCGGTCCAGCATCTTTTTCGCGCGGATGATCGACCCACCTTCCGTCTCCACCGTTGGGAGCGACGGGCACGGCGAGTCGTGGTTGTAGTACTCCCGCGCGAGCACCTCTGTGGGGTTCGCGGGCTTGGACAGCGTGGATTTAGTGCGGGGGCGCTTCTGGAGCCGCCGCCCACGCTGCATTGGGTGGGGATAGCAGAACGCGTGGTCGATCTCGCGCACCGTCAGCCATGATGACGAGCACGAATCGGCGTCGACGCCTGGTGCTTGGGGTGCCATGTGTTGGGAGTCGATATAGCTGACCCCAGTAGGGAAGTCGACCTCGATATAGTTTGTCGTTGATGTTGACGACACCGAGAACGCAGACTTCTGTCGCCGTGCACCCATGAGATAGGACATTGTACGAGCGAGGAGAGGATACGTACAAGACCACCCACATTCACGAACACAGGTGTGTTCTCGTAAGTATCATGCGGGCCCCGCCGTCGCCCCTCAAAGAACCCCTCGTCGCTGACCGTTTGCGTCGTGCTCGAGCCCTGCGAGGACGAGCTCGGCGGGGAGCGCGACGACGGGAGGCGGACCGCAAAGCGCTTCCGCCGCTCCAGCTCCCCCGGGTGGAACCGATTCAGGCACGCGCGCAGCAGCCGGCGGGGGTCGCCCTGGCCACCCTGCCCGGCGAAGTGCGCGAGGACGGTCGAGGACGCGATCGCGGGGCTGTGCGGCGCATGGAGGGGTGGTTCGAGCCAGCCATGGTACGCGCCGTGGTCGAGCGCGAAGTCCTCGCACGCGAACGCCGCGGTGCTCGGCGCGGTCCCGCCTAGCGCGAGCGCGAGGCGATCGATGGTGAGCACCTGCGACTGGCTATCGAGGATGTCACGCGGCGCGTCGCCCGCGGTAGGGCGCGCGTCGGCCGGGTCGCCGCTTTCGGACTCGAGCAGGTGCGCGCCCGAGAAGGTTACCATACCCTCGGCGGGGTCCCATACCGCCGCGAAGGTGAGCGCGTTGTGTGGCGGGATGACCTCGGACCAGCGATTGTTCTCCATGTTTCGGTCGTCCTTCACCATTTTAAGGGCTGTACCATCTAGAAGGGCGGTTGCCTAGGGGTGCAAGCTGTAGCAACACGGACTCGGGACGCATACAACCGCCTAACTGACGTGTATCGCTTGCTTGAGGAGCCAGGAACGCGTGTGTTCTGCAGTACGCGGGGGCTGTACAGCGAGAGGATAGCGGATGAGGGGCCTCGGGGTATCGCAGGAGTCGAGTGGTATGCCTGCATACGCAGTCGTCCTTGTATGAGACGCGGAGGAGCGAGGAAGTAGCGCAAGGCCTCATATTACCTTGCTTTTGCCTCGTGTAAGGAAGCTTCAGGGAAGCCCGATAACAGAAGACGTGCAGCATGCCGAGAAGAATACAGCGTTAAGCTGGTGAGAACAACGCCGCCGCAAGAGGGAACGCGCTGAACGCGTTCCCCAGAAGATGAGAAGGCCCCTCCAAAATGACTGATCGGACATAATCATCTCGGTCGTTGTCATGGTGGAGCCTCTGTCTGTATGCCTGAAAGCGAAGGAAACGGATCGCAGCTCGCTACCCCGCAATGTCCGACCAGAATCCGGCGCCGCGGGGAAGACGATGGCTGAGGGATCCGCAGACGAGAGCAAAAACGTATCGAGATCACGGTCGTCAACTCCAAGTTCAGAAAGGAGAGCACACCGGCGGTTACAGCCGGCCCGCCGCAGTCTTAGACGCCAGTCTAGTAGGGACCCGGCTTGGCGGGAGGAGCCGGGACAACGCAGTGATTACACCCACGAGATGTCCATTTTGCAGTTGCCAAGTAGCTTCTCCGGACTGCGGACGTTGATCCAGAACGACCAGGCGTCGACGTAAGGTGTAGTGAGTGCCTTGGAGTGGAGAGCATGTCGTAAATCGTACCCTATAATTCGTATTTTGAGTTGCGTTACAGCAGATAGACGACCGCTGTGCATCCCGCCCTCGGAGCTCCACCGATTGTGAAATGAGTTGTGTGCATTTGTCGCCTGCGGGGGCGTCGGGCTTGCTCGCACAGCCTTCATGGGACTTTGCACCGATGCTCGTGAGTAGGGACAAGATGGTGATGCCGTCTGTTTCTCCCATGCAACGAGACAGAGGTTGCGTGTACCGCAGATCTACGGAGATCTGTTTTAATGTCCGCACAGTCTACGTACCTTTCATCTACGCGGTGATAAAATTGAGGAGCAAGTTTGAGTCGAATAACATCAGGTGAGTATTCCAAGTGTATGCGCTTGCAATCTCGGTGACAGACTGTGGAAGGACAGCTATGCTGAGACGCAGCTTTGAAAGTCAGCAGATTCAACATGTACGCTTGAATTCATCATTTACTTACCTTGCGAGGCTGAGACTATCAACCACACGGAATGCGAGTGAAGGAAGCCAATTAGGCGAGCGAGATGACGTCTAGAACTATCAAGAAGGTGCATAACGGTCGTGGAAAATAAAAGTTCCCGTGACCATGAAGATCGCTCAAGTAAAGGAAAGAAACTGTCTGGCTACTGAAACAGGCCATGGCAGTCTGTACATGAAACTTACAGAATGATGCAAAGAGCGACCGGCAGCAATATTAGCTTTGGCCGATCGTGCCTTGCCATGATGAACCCGGTATGAGCCGACATCCTGGAAACCACTTGGGCTTCTGAAGAAGACATTGACGACACGGAGTTGCTCAGGTGAGCGCAAGTGCTGAGACAACGTGTATATCCGAAACGTGCGGTGATGAACTGTGAGAGCTTAAAAGTTGCCCACGGACCCTCGATGCAACCGAGTGACGTCCGTCCACGACGATGCCCAAGATACGTCAGACAAGCGAGAATATTGACAAGTTCTGGCGGTCGAATACGACAGAAATAGCGTCAAAGTTGAAGTCTCTTTCGCACAGTATCCAGCAAATCCAAGCCTTGAGGCTGATAGTGGAGCTCGGTATTCTGATAGGCGAAATCCAGTAAGACAGTGCAAGTCATCATAATTCTAGCGAACAGCTTCATAATGGCTAGGTTGGCCTGGACGAGTCGTAGTCTCCCGGCATGCAAATTCAGGCCAGGTGCCCTCTTCTCCTCCTGCTCTTCCGCGCGGAGCGCTAACACGACCAAATAGTTTCCTGAAATGGAAATCAACCTCGCCACCGGCTCGACCGCGACGAGTGTCACGTCTTTCGGAGGAAGATGTGGTGGGCAGAACTCCTGCGTCGCCCTGGCAGAATATGACATTCATATCCAGAGAGGTTTGGCAATATGTCAATGAAAAGAGAGAATTTCGTTGCAGCATCAACAACATCCACGATCAGAGTTTAGACGGGAGGCGCGGGCAGGGCGGGCATTTCCGCAGTGCACAGCCAGCGATGCTAGCACTGCTCAGTGCGCACCATCACCGCCGTCCACCGCACAGCTCATTGTCTTGATTTCTCGGTTTCTGGTAGTGATCTATACATGCGATGACCTCGACCGGAGGCCTTTCTCGGCGACGCGTGCCTAATGCTTCCTCCTCTACCACGACTTCGGACGACCCGGACGACCCCCGGGGCTTCAACGGGACGAGTAATGGCGGCTCTGTGTCACGAAGTGACTCGCTCGGATCCATGCCTGTCATGCATGCAGGCTCTGCTTTTGAAGGAGGGAGCAAGATCGCGTATGACCCGCGAGACCTGGAACGAGAGAACGAGGACGCCCGTTTGGGCGGAAAGCCGCCGAGGCTGACGATCATGGAGGAAGTGCTACTATTAGGTCTCAAGGACAAGCAGGTGAGTTGGATCCATGAATTGTTTGCGTTCCATTACTTCTGCTCGTCGGGTGTGATGGGCTGCTTCGGGCTTGCAAGACACTGAACAGGTGCGTGACCTGGGTTGTACCCGTAACACTTAATTCACCATTCTTCCTGTTACAGAGAACATGCGTTCTGTCCTGCAGCCTGTCCACCCGTATCACCGCCGTGCACCGCACACATACCCGGCCCTGACCTTCTTTAATTGCACACTGTGCTTCTCGTGCTCACACGGTCATTGGTCATTGCTCCGGATCGACTCTCGCGGTGAAAATGAAAAAGCTCTCAACAGAGTGTACTGTCCAGAGGGTCACTTTATCGTTGGCCTCTGTGAAAGTACATTACTGCGCACCATGCGATCCACCTATTGTGCCATCTCCTGGCAAAATTAGCGGATCCATATATGCCTCTGTGCAGTCTCTCATCCAATCCGGTCTCTTGTTTGCAGCATTCTCAACTCCCTCATCAAATGTCTATGCAGGCTTTTGCCGTTCTCTGATCAACTACGCAGGGTTACCTCTCATTTTGGAACGACAACATCTCGTATGCGCTACGAGGGTGCATCCTCATTGAGCTTGCACTGCGGAGGCGAATCGCAGTAGTACGCGACCCAAATCGGCGACAGCTCGCGCCGGCAGAGCGGATCGTGGAGGTGCTAGACGACGGGCAGACGGGCGAAACGATCCTGGACGAGGCGCTGAAGATGATGAAGGCTCAGGAGGGTGATCGGATGCCGATTAACAGCTGGATAGACCTGCTCAGTGGTACGTCCGCACCCTCACCTCTCCCTCCAGCCCCCTAAATTAGACATGTGCATAGGTGAAACATGGAACGTCATGAAGATCGGCTACCAGCTGAAGCAGGTGCGGGAGCGGCTCGCAAAGGGGCTGGTCGACAAGGGCGTGTTGCGCACCGAGAAGCGCAACTTCCTCCTCTTCGACATGGCGACGCACCCGGTCGCGGACGTGCGCGCGAAAGAGGCGATCGTCTCGCGTGTCGTTGCGCTGCTCACCGCAACGACGTCCGCCGTGCCCGCGGCGGCGCTCGGGAAGGAGGGCACGCAGTGCCGCGCGATGCGCGCGGTGTGCCTCGTGTGCGCCGCATACGCCGCGAGCGTGCTCGACAACGCGTTCGGGCGGCTCTTGTACGAGGAGCGCGAGGCCGCGTTCCAGCGCTGCGACGAGGTCCTCGCCGAGTTCTCCGTCTGGCCCTTTGGGAACGCGGGCCCTGGCGGGTCGAGTGGTGCGGCACGGCGGCGTGAGGCGGCGCGCATCGGGATGGGCAGCGCGGGGGTGAGCGGGCGGGAGGCGGTGCTGGGGCTCGTGCAGGAGGTGAAGAAGGAGATGCAGGGCGATGAGGACCTGTGCTTTGAGCTGATCGCGGGGGTGCTTGAGGTACTCTCCAAGCTGGATTCGCTATTATAATGTCGGGATGGCTTTCTACTACACATGCACATCCTGCTCACGTATTTTCTTGGATTTTCTGTCCCATAGTTACACTCTGGTTCTCGGCAACACTCTTTCGCTCTGACTCGTTCCATGTGGGGTACCATGAGATCAATGTCCGGCTGCTCGACTTTCCACCTGGTCAACCGTTAGGAAGCATTCTGGGTCGAATGACGGGGACTCTAATGCGTACATTATGATCGATCGAAGTACCGCGCATAACACCTTGCGGAGAGGATAGACTTCGAGTTCATTGATAGCCTGAGGCGGCTCGCGTCGATAGCGATCATCGAGACTAAGCCATAATGGTCGGGAGTAGCGTCGAACAGCATCTCGAGGCTCAACGGCCAGGGTAAGTTCTATGAGCACAGCGACTCAGCCCCCTCACGTACTCTATGTCTAAGCCAAAATGACAATAGCCCCGACTCTTCGACATGCCTCATTGCCGTCCAGGAATGTCATAATGAATGAGAATGGGGATATGTGTGACATTTGCGTTATCTTGCAAATATGCACGCCGGTTGCGGCATGCGAGTCGCTGAGGCTGTAACCAAAACTGAGAAGTGCAGATGTCTCCTTCACGTATCTCGGGTGTATCATACCCTGAGACCTGGAAGCGTGGCTCATATCGCTTGCCACCTAGGCTGAACGCTTGAGCCCTCGGATTTCCAGACGATTGGGATGTCACAAGTAACGCTCACCGTTGAGTCGGGAATCGGCGGTCGAATTCCATCCTTTTCTTGCCGTTCACACATGGCTTGAGTGATCGGTCAGCAGGGATACACTCTGAGACAGTGTAAGGTCTCTGCAGGCCTTGAAACATCGTAGAATTCCTGACTCGTAGCATGCGTGCTCCATCGCCATGTTTGGTAGGTAAAATTAGGCGAGTCAGGGTCCATGGAATTCCAGACAGAAGACGGCCGAGAGGCGACACGAGGATCTTGTCGGCGCCATGCGTGATTGTTGCCACGAGTTGGGACCCTACGCGACAATTGACTTCCAATGGATGTCGCCGAGGAATCGTCGCGAAATCCCCATATTCGGCCTATAGGTCCTAGTACGCGAGATAGGTCAGCTGGCTAGTCGAGCGCTCGAGGGCGTACTCACAGAGAAGCACAGAGAATTCGGCGAGGCCGCCGGCTTGGTTGCATCATCCCTCCTCTAAACATCAAGAAGATAGAAGAATCTCCATCCTGCACATGCTCTTCGAGTGAAATTCAATTACGTAGGGCAGAGACTGTACCTCACGTCCATATGGCTAATGAACCGAGTGTGAGGAATGGAGTCGCCTGCAAAGGCGCAAATTCAATGTACACATGGACGAATCCGACGGCAAGGCTCAGAGGAAAGCGCAGATCTTTTCTGTGACGCCCTTGCGTGCCGTGAGCGTCATGCAGCAGAGTTTAAGTTCTTCCCATTTTCCGGTCAGGGGGTGCCAGTGGGCGTGAGGAGCAGTGATCGCCTGAGCCCCGCAACCTGGCCCATAAGCGAGAAAAACTTCTGGGGAACGTCTCCGTCGGAACCGGAGATATCAATCTGCCCAACCAACACATGAAGCGTCGCTGCGCTCTCCACTGTTCTGTAGGTCGCCATAATCCAAACCGTGGGTCCATTGGGCAAGTAGGAACGACTACTCAGGGGACCGCCTACTGGGATAGCAATATGTCCTGTGCATCCGGGAGTCAGTAATGCATCAGCAATTTTCCACGTCACTTACAACAATCTCTCTCCAAGGACTGGTATAGATCCAGTTAGTGAACGGCACAAGTGGATCAATCCTCCCGACGTGAAGGAGATGTGGCTCCGAGGTTGAGGATGCCCATCAGGTTGACGTATTTGGTATGTGACTGGTCTGATTGTCCTTTTGCGAAGCTCAGAAGCTCTTGATGGTGCGTGACCAATGTTAGTCTGCGGAAACGAAATGAGGAATGATCCTCTACATGTGAAGGGACCCGCCCTTCGAGGACGTCTTGGCTATTAGAAGCGATTCCTGCGACCACCGCCACTTTCAGGACCACAAATTGTTAGTGCGCTTCGATTCTCGCAAGCCCGATATAGAAGGCGAGTAAAATGATAGCGTCTCAATCGATCTAGGAGTGAGCCTACAGGCAATGAAACATGATCCTTAAATATGTTGGGCGAATATGCATTCCTAGATTCAAAATATCAATGTCGAGCGACATATACAGGCCAAGGTAAGAGCAATTGCAAGAGCCCACAGCATCGGGATATGATTATCCCTTTTCTGATGTAGATACCACCGTGACTTGACCTCGATTGACAGCGCTAAACTACGAGGAATAGAGACGGCGCGGCTGGCTGCCGTGATGCCCCCCCGCCCGGACCGCAGAGAGCAAACGTGAAGAGGCCGCATTTCGAGTCCGTTGATAGATGAGATGGGAGGCAAGAAGACCTCAGACGAGAGTGGGTGTTCGCGAAGTGGTGGAAGCCGATTATCGCAGATATTGTCCGCGTAGATCAAGGTCGGATTCGGCTGGTTCGCGATGCAGCTCTCAAGTGCTTCGAGAGAGAGAAGTGAGGCCATTCGAACATATTGTACCATTCTTGGCAGAGATTTCTCAGGAATCGCTTGAGCGGCCTATGAATTGCAGTGATAAGGTTGACTCTATCGACGGGTGTTTTCGGAATCGGTGAACCAGTGACGGTGATTGTAGCCTCCAGTTTGCTGAGCCGATCTGAAGAATATACCGCAGTTTTCTCATGAGAGACTTTCCAACCCCAAGTCGGTATGCTCTGTTGCAGAAGAGAATGTTTGAATGCTGGCAAAACATAAAAGAAAATGCGACGGCCGCGGACGGCCGAATGCGCAGAGCGCGTCTGTTACGTAACCCAACGCAGGCGCTTCGCGCCCGTTCGAGGCACCCTTCGCTCTTAGTCGTCGTCGCGGGTGAATCATGGTGAGTCCTTCCCCTCCCCCCTTACTAAACGAATCGTTGCATATGTCTTCTCACTCAGATACTTGTATGTGATCTAGTCTGCTCTTTCAACAGCATCCGCAACCGCTAGTACTGGCACCGCCTCGGTGTCAAGCGGAACCGTGTCCAATGCTTCTGCATCAATGGTCACTCCCCCGGAACTCGAGCACACTCTGACTATGCTGACATCGCACCGGACGGTGCTTGGCTATATGCTCTTGTCGCGGAGTCACCCGATAACCATCATCCGCCACTCGGGCGTTGTCTTTGAAGGCGATCAGGGCAAGAAGTACGCGAGCGCCATCGGACGGATTGTTGAGAGTGTGCAGACAGGCCTCGAGGAGGTGAGCGGTGGTCACAATGAAGGGGTGCGTTTTCAAAGAGTCATACTGCATGACCTTGTTCATCTACTCACATTAGGACGAGATCAAATTCATGAGAATACGCACGAAGCGCCATGAGATCATGATTTCGCCAGGTAAGTGTAAATATCCTAGCCATTTTGCACGGAGCTTCCGTAGCTGACATCTTACAGGTGAACGGTATCTTCTTGCGGTACTGCACGATCCTACGTCTTGAATTATTCGCGTTCTCATGTGACCTTTTTGTGTATCTCATACATACCCTTGTATCTCCTGTTCCATGTTCTGTCCGCTACGCATTTCGTATCATGGTACATTGTTTGGGTCTGGCGGCCGGATTCCCCGTGCAATCGACTTCCGCTATCCGTGACATTTTCTACCGATGTCGCCGAGGCATTCTGGGGCGTTCATCCCGGGTAGGAGTTTTGTTGTACTCAGCGTGTGACTAATGCGACTCTCAGTCGCACCAAGCGCACGGAGGCATCATTGGACATAATTGGTATCAAATTGACTCGCCATGGCGGGAGCCTGGAAGTCCGGCCCTCAATCGACGTCGATCATAGGGTAAGCTTTTCCTGGGGCGCCCTGGGCGCGGTGCAGATCGCGCAGCGTGGATTTGGTGCCGTGATCCCCAACTACAGGCACGCAGTCTAGATGCATTGTCTAGGACCGGACCCCACTTTGGTATGGCCGTTCCGCGTTATTAGACCAATGCTCTACGGAGTTTGACATGGGCATCCAGATAGCTGCTCGTGCTAACCGTCGTTAACAACAAACGCCCAATCTCGTGCGCAGAAGATTGAGATCGAAGTAGTCATCATAGTGCTCAGCTTGAGATCTAATCAGGCTTCTGGATCGTAGCGCGTTGTCCATATGACCTTCACACCCCAGTGATTTGCTGTCAGGATTCAAATTCAGCTTGTCAGTCGGGATCTGCGGCTTTCCGCACTGACACTTTCTGCCATTGTGACACTGCCATGCGGGCGTACGGACACAAGGAATTCATCCATGCACCGCGCGTAAATTATCTGTGAAGGAGGGCTCGACTACAATCGACTACCCACTCATGGCAACGCAGACGGCATGGGTGATGTTTCCTGCCCATCAATGTCACAGACACCTCTGACGATTATAGTGGCGGATGCACAATTTGCCGCCCGCCTCTTGCCTCTTATGTCGACATTCGTTTACCGGTCGAGATTTTCTCCTCGAGATCGTCCTAACCCAACTCAATTCAATTGGTCGCCGAGCATGGACCAAATCCAAGAAAGACTCCGTGCCCTATTTTTCCTACCAAGGTTTCAAGTCACGCAGAGTGTAGTGACCGGTGGCCGCCTCTCCCACCTGCAGCCGCAAAGCTTATTTATATCAACCAGAGAGTGTCTGCTCTTCGTACCTCTCCGATAACTTAAAAGCTCAGCCTTGAGCAGCTGGCCGGCAGCTCGCCCACTTCATCGCGACCTTTCTACCTCAGCCTCTCTCGATGGAGCCGCTTACCCTCACCATCCCCATCGCATCCATGTCGTCGTACACTCCCACTACCCATGAGTCCGGCATGCGCCCTACCCGACACAGCAGAGCGGCGGCGGCAGGCCTAAACCTCACCTTCGAGGAGATACACTACCAGCCTCTCTACTCGTACGCATCGTCGTCCAGCAACTGCTCCAGCCCGACGTCTCCCACCGCACCTTCCCCATATCCCATCACTCCCGTGAATGATCTCTCAAATCCGCTCGTTGCTGACGGCTCTTCTTCGGACGGCGAGAACAGCTGGAACCTCATCCCGTACAATGTCCCGTGGGGTCCCGAGTACTACCACTACCAGGCCGGGACCCTGCCCGGGCCAGAGGGAGCGTGCATCTTCCTTCGATCGCCGACCCCCGCTAAGAACAAGCGCACGGCGAAGGCTTGCAATAGGTGCCGGGAGCGCAAAGCCAAAGTACGCTTTGTTTCATCTCTCGCTTCCGCTCGCTAATGACCGTTCGCCCGTGATAACAGTGCAGTGGCGTCCACCCCGCATGCTCGCGTTGTGTCCTGCGGGGCTACATTTGCGAATACGCGCCCGAAGACCGACGCGTCCGAGGCCCGAGTTTGAGCCGTCAGCGTCGGCGCGACAAGGGCGCTGCGGCAGAGGACGGTGCTGGCAACGACGCGCAGAACACGCCGTCAACGTCGTACTCGTCAGTCTCGTCCGAACTCTCCGTCTCGCCCGCGCATTCCTCGCTCAAGTACGAGGATTTGGACGAGCGAATGATGCATGCGGAACTCATGTACCCCGCGCATGCGATCAAGGCTTCTTCGTGGGGCCCCTCCTATGCGGAGAGCGCGCAGAACCTAGAGGGCTATGCTCCCCCGCCGGTATCTGACGGCGGCTACCTGATCGATCCCGCGGATTACCTGCCGGCCGTCGATTGCACGCATGCATCGGAGAGCTTCGCGTCCGCGAACTTCGAGGCGTTACCCGACGCAAGCGGCTCCCCGCCTCTCGTCGCGCCCCGACCCATCACGTACTCGCAGCCGATGCCGTTCCTACTATCTCCGGAGGATGACTTCTCCGATGCAGACGCTGCCTTTGCTCCCCAGGCCTTGCAGCAGTCTGGCGTGACTTCGGACCAGCTGGTGATGTTCGATGCGGGCCTTGAGGCAGTGCACTCGTCTAGCGGACCCGAGTTCCTTCACCCTCTCTACGAGATGTCCGGAATGCTCTCTCAGTATGTATGCTCCCTTCACGTTGTGTGCGACGCGCTGATGACTGTCATGATAGTTCATCGTTCACCGGGATGGATCCCCTCGACCCCGTACATGCAAACCATGACCATATGCCCTCTTCACTATGCGATGACTTCACGTATGCATCGAGCATCTCCGGCGATTCCACGAACGGCTTCATGTCATTTTCACCTTCATGCGACATCTTCTCCAGCACGTACTATTGATTAACGCATCTCACTCTTCCTTGCATGTTGTCTCAACGGACGTTCGTCATCAATGCATCACACATCTACGTACACTCTAATTTGTCACTCATTACTCGGACGGACATGGATGGGCCGGATTGCATCATTTCTCATAATCGGCGCTTCTCGCTGTCGCTGTCATATACCATGTTTACCAACACCTGTGATACTAGTACATACACATCAACGTTACGGTACAGCTCGCTCTGCGGATATTGCATGTATCACTCGTAGACTATATCATCAAAATCAGTATCCAATCGAGTACCCCGACGTCGTCCGAAACCTTGCGTGACGCCATACGCAAATTGGCTCTAGTGTGAATTCAGCACGCCGTATCTTAGCCTATGAAATCTACGGAACCTAGGGGCTTTCTGAGAACAGAGCTTGTTTGACATCGTCTAGTACCACAATGGCATGGAAGGAGCCTTGATGGACATGGAGCAGGCACCCTCCGGCTAAACGGGGCGAATACCCATGGACCCACAGTAGCCCTGGATCGTATGTCGTACAATGAGTCGCGAGCGAACTTCGTCTGCATAGTATTGAATGACACGACAACCGTGACCGCGCACAAAATAGGTACGAAGTCGAGAGATCGCCGACGTGGATATTCCCGCTGTTTGTGCCCTCAGGGTAGCGTGCTCGTCCACTCGTAACGTAGAGCAATACGCCACGATAGGAGTAACGAAAAAGATGCGGCGAGATATTTACTCGGCTGCCATGGAATCAGAAGTATTTCGAGCGACGATGCAACCGTCATCAGAATGCGGCATCAGCGGAGAGGCTACGGCGTAGAGGGATGCGCCACACCAGGCGAGTCGCGTAGCGTGGTCGAGCAATGTGCTCCAGCAGAATTGGGTGGGATACATATGCATATCTCCGGCTGCAGCGGATGATACGTCGAGCTGAGAAATCTCAAAAAAGGTGCAATCTTCGTGAATGGTGTACCACTAATATGTACTGGTGGGTGGTAGGATGACAGGTATCTCCTGAAGACTGCACGCGACCCCTACGCCTTGGGCATCTGGCATTCAGTTCCAAGCCCGTCCCATGGAGTCGCCGGACAGCCATCCTGCTTTAGAAGCTAGAGGCTGGACTAGGCAAGATCTACCTCGGGAGCGCTCGCTCGGCGCACGCGACAAGCGTTCGTCGAATGTGCGTGGAATGCAGAACAAATGCAATGCATCAAGATGAGTGGTGGTTGCTGACAATATGAGCTACGCAAAGCGCGCATGAGATGCAGAAATGGCGCGCCGAGAAGACCTGTGATGTGCGTACCACGTTATATCGCACGGCAGTGTTCTGCTACGACTTTTCTGGTGTCGGTGGTGGCGGTGGATCTTTCAAGGGGTTATCTTGTCGTGCTTGCTCTAAAAGAGTGTCAAGTCCTTTGTCCTTGACCGCTTTCTTTCCGACGAGGGAGCAGGGAAGCAGGATGTCATCACGAGTTGCATGCTGCGGACGGCAGAACATACCTGCACGCAGTCCCGATACTGAGTCCATATCTTCCCACAACTAGCCTCGTACTCAGCGGCCTTCTCCTGCGAGTACTTTGAGCGCTGTTCCGGGTTTGCAGAGGCCGCTACGGCGGGCTCCAGGTAGCCCTCGAACCAGGCATTGAAGCAGGCGTCATACTCTCGTTTGAGTGGGGTGCATTCATCAGATAGACTGTGGGCCATGGCAAGGTGTCATAGACTCGATTAGGGGGAGAAATGAGAATATTAAGCAAGAGTCCGGGCCTTGAGATAAATATTAGTCTCCCGCGAGCCGTGCAGCACGGGTCAGATTAATTGCTTGCGCGTCGAGCGGCCGTCGTCGACGCGTCGGTCAGCGGCAAGAGGGCTGAGCCAAACAACCCCAGACTCGAGGCGCTCCTCGCATCACCGTCTTCCACCACTTATGCCGACTTGAACATCATGGTCCTTGTCCTTGTCATCGGCGACCTCCATATACCCCACAGAGTGCACGATCTCCCGGCAAAGTTCAAGAAGCTGCTCGTACCCGGGAAGATCCAGCAGATATTGTGCACCGGCAACGTATGCGACAAGGAAACTTACGAGTATCTACGAACTGTATCTCCGGACGTTCATGTGGTGAAGGGAGATTATGATGAGGTTAGTAGGCATTGTCTATTCCCATGTTGTCGTTGACAATCGCTGTGCAGAGCTCCTTCCCTCTATCTGCAACTGTAACACATGCGCCCGTCCGTATCGGCGTCATTCACGGACACCAATGTATACCCACCGGCGATTTGGACTCTCTCAGCTCGATTGCAAGGCAGCTGGACGTGGACGTCCTGGTCTCAGGTCACACCCACACGTGCGTCATGTCCCGAACCTCAGCGTACCAGCCTCACGTTGGCATAGCTTCCAAGCGATGGAGTATGACGGCCGCTTCTTCGTGAACCCTGGATCCGCGACGGGTGCTTGGGTTGGGAGTGTGAACGGGTCAGTCATTCGCGTGTGTTTGCCTGTACCGTATCTGAAACAGTGTCTGTAGCGACCCTACGCCGTCCTTCGCTCTCATGGACATTCAGGGCCCCGTTGTCGTCACCTACGTCTATCAGCTGATAGAGGGTGAGGTACGAGTGGAGAAGATCGAGTATAGGAAGAACACAGAGCCGTACAAGGATGGTCCCAGGAGCACTGTTATGCCGCAGAGCATACCTTCCAGCCCTACACCTCACCATTCGCAAAGTGTCTGGTGAAACTCGCGTAACCAGCTTCCCATTTACCTTTTGGATCAGGCTATTTATGATATTTCAATGTTGCCGTGCGTGGCGTACTGAATGGTCTTCAGTATGTTACGAATCGACGCTGCAAGTATCAGCTACAGTCCCTGGCTATATTGCGCAATGTACAGTGTGTTCTATGCAAGTGGAGAACTATATCATAAGTTAATGCCGGTTCGTCATCTTCACATCCAAACTGTACCCCACTCTAATCAGCCAAACTTAAAACTAGGTAACGGCGTGAGACTGCGTGCACCCCGCGGTCTCTCGCGCCCCACGTCGCGGCGTCCAGCAGTCATGTCCGTAGCGGCGCGTCTATGGCCTAGCGCAGCCTGCTGTTTCGAACTAACTTGATACATGCTTGTGCCACGATGGCCCAGTTTCACCGGCTCGACCACCTCTTCAACGAGTTCCAGCTCGAGAATGCACCCACCCTCCTTCCACTTCTCTGCCCACTCATGCGCGCGGACGATCTTCCAGCCAAGATACGCACTGCAGGCCGAGCACGTGATCTCTTGGATCGTATGGGCACCGGTATCCATGAGGAGCACGCACGGTGGGTCGAGAGAGACGTTAAATCTGAACAAAGCAGTCTTAGTGAGAAGCAGGAAAGTGCGAAGAGATGATGTTCACATGTGAGTGAATAGTGCGGCCTTCCCGTGGTACCCTCGGAATGCCTGTGCACAGCGGTTCGTTCAGTCTGCATTATCGGGCTGTGGAAAGGTTCCCTCACTGTGGATGATATGCAGTCCTTGAGCGCTATGGACGCGCGGCAGCCTGCGCATGTATATATTACGAGCGACTGGCTCTGCGTTTTCGGCGCCAGCTCCGGCATGCTGGATTTGGGACGGAGAGTTTGCATTATGGTCATCCGCCGTCGAGGGGGATCCGGGTGAGGAGAGCCAGGACGGCGCATACTAGGCGCAGGCATCCTTATACTAGAGGAGCCTCCTGTCGACCTCGACGTATGCCAGATAGACGCTTCAAACGGAGAGGTTCAGTGGCGGCACGTCTGCCCTCCGGTGACAGTGGGCCGGCAGGAGGGATAGCACACAAGCTCAGCTTGCGACTATAGGTGGATCGCGAGGGGAGGCTGTGAGGCATGGAGTGCAAGCTTTTGATAATTTGATCCTTGACGTCGTACAGCCCCTTCCGGCTGTACCGTGCGAGACGTCGACCGGGCTACGCTTGTTATCTCAATTGGCATTTCATCAGCGGAAGTTCTGGAAGTGCATATGAGATAGCTCCTCGTATAGCACTGAACCAGTACAGAGGACCTACAACTAGGGCGACTACGTGCCCCGCAGGAACGCCGACAAAACCATGGCCTGTATTAGCGGGTGGTTACGGCTGCTGCGCCGCAATTGAGAGTGTCAGCGGAGACGCGGCATGACTACAGGATGACAGGCATCACCTCCGCATGCCACCGTCAAAGTCGTCCCACGAATATGGACGAAGCGCGCTACTTATGGCAGCGGCAGCTGGATACTGAATGAAAAAGGCAATGGCACCTTTCTGTAGATTCCACCATCAGCTCTGCACCGCCTGGGAGAACAGCGCCCGCGTCTCTCAGGAGGTGCGTGGATAGTTCGCGGAAATGGCCGCCGACATGAGGCGAGAAGGTTTCTGAGCTGAACTGAGTTGATTATATGTGCAAACACGTGTCCTGGCTGTTGAGTTAGAAGTCAGGGGATGGAATCCAGTCGCCCCCACACTGCCATACGCTTAGCAATCCCTCGTACAAATCTGTATCCTTCGGCGCCACTCTGATGTCTGCAGCTCTGGATAACTAGCCCCGTGAGATCGATGGGCCTCCCTAGATCTGGCAACGTCAATTGATCGTGGATTTGATCACAGTCGTCGGCTGGGCGAGTTCTCCAGCAAATCCTCCGAAGGATCTGTCGTATCTGTTCCGTGATTGAGCGACGCGCCCATGTCCCCGACGAAAGGTGCGAAATGAAGCGTGGGCGTGTCACCCACCACGAAATGAGTCAATAAAGGACCGCCGCCCACTGCTGTACTACTTGTCTGTTTCGGGAGCCGTACACAGCTTCGCGAAGATTTATTAGAAAGGGCGAGTTGATGATTGGTGATAACCTGTTAAAGAATCAATAAGTATGGTTGGTAATGGAAAGGTGGACAAACGGAGGCAGGAAATCGCTGACGTATATGAAGAAGATTTAGTAAGGGAGCGAGTCAGTACATTAGTACCGCCACTAACATGGGATAACATTATAGATTGGCCGAGTATCTGCAGATGATTTTCAAAACAAAACAGACAGGCCCAGAGGAATAGTCGTGCCGATCGTGACATATCATATGATTATTCACAGGAATAGCGCTCCATACTCCTTGCTGTGTTCTACTGGCGTGGTCCAGGGGCTGCCTTTCAGCCGGCTGGTCATGTATTAATGGTGTATTTGATGCGAAGATTGTGAAGACTCGCTGTCGACTCAGGTGGTGAAGAGCACGACGTAATGCGCCGAACACACACGAAGCAATGCCTTCCTCCTCGTTGTCTGGCACGTGAGTCCGATCCACAACGCATATATCATCGAAGGCGAGATAACATAGAGGCTGTAGCTTGTGACGAAGTGGGCCGGGCGTTCGCACAAGTCTGTGAAAGAGGTCTGTACTGGCTACGAGTGCCTGTTCGGCGAGATCAAATTTTGAGAAGCGATCAGGACAGCACAAGTACAGGGTCTCGTTCAATGACAAACCTGTTTCGTCACCTTTGTGGTCTCTTTTCGTCTACGAGGAATCTGAGTAGGATAATCGCAAACACAACGACTAGAGACGCGCCCTTTCGATCACCTTATCATAGAACCCAATCCGGCTTAGACCATGCACTTGGTTAGTACACTGTTCCTACATCCAGGCGCTGAAACGGAGGCAGTTATGCGGGTAGCTCTTTTGCGTACTCAAGCCGGGATGTTCGATCGATCATCCACGTCACTTCCTTAAATTAGGCGGTCAAGAAAACAATGATGTGGTGTTGAGGTGTTAAAAGACGATATTGAGTCTTGAAGTACTTGAACACATTGAGATCAGACGGTGGAAATTCTGTATATTCGCCAGGACACGAGAGTTAAGAGTAATGAGAAGACGTACCTGGTCTGTGCGGGTCTCATAGGCACATTGGAAACACTATCCTCGCCTTCGACAAATCTCTTATTGCCCGGGACTTGTCAACGCCGGTGGAATTGAAAAGGACAAGATAATGCGTATATAGCGGGCTTTTGCCTTCTCCAGTATATAGATCCTTAGCGTAGCCCAGTAAATAAGAAAAATGAATTCAAGGAGAGCATCCACCACATCGAAATCACAGTCTATGTCCGAGGCTTTCAGTCTAGCTGCGTCCAAAATTTAGAGGAGATCCGACGGCATAAGAAGGCCCTCAGGAAGTTCAGAGTACGCACGCTCAGAAAACCCGTCGCTCCTCGGTAGACGGGCGGGTGGACGCGGACTGTGGAAAATTACTGTTGTCGCATCAACAATCGTAAATGACAAGGGAGAAAATTTGAGAACTTATGCGATCTATAAATACTGGTGAAATTTCTTTTTTCCAGTAGGGGCCAGACCGGATGATTGGGGCCCTCAAGGCTCGGGCGGGCGGGTGTACTCGGTATGATCAAGCATTTTTGACAAGATAGGCCAACCGATCTCTTTGTACCCCTTCTTTCAAGTGTCAAGTATACACACAAATGCTATTGCACCAGCTAGAGGGCTTATCGAGCGCGATAAGTTGGCGCAGATAGCTTCCTCGAGAGTAGTACTTTCTGTCGGTTTCCGCATGTTTGTCGGGCGACAAGTCAGGAAAGTTTGAATCAGCCATGCTGTTACCAGGGATAAATTGGCTGGATCCATTGACAAGGTAGCAGTAGAGGACGATCTAGGATTAGGCCAAATCACAGTAGTAAAACATTATTGCCGTCCGAGGGGGTGAGGTTAGCACTCTTTACCGTCCAGGCGCTTTTCGGGCCGCGATCGCAGCAAGTCACGTGAAGGTGTGCCAGACATACAGAACGTCCCTCACTGTCAGCGATACTCGAGCACACAGCTACCTTATGGCAACGATAATCTATGAACATAAAAAGTACTTCAACACGGATGTAGATGGTCTATTAGTATGTCGGCTCGTGTAAGTATAATGCTTAGTTGCACTTTACTTTCTCACCTCCTGAGCGCTCGCGGAGGCTCGCGGCTAGGAGCCCAGCGGACTTCGAGACTTCCTTTCGTCCTTGTCAGTTGTCAGAGTCGCCCTGCTGTGGCCCGTCTACGCGCTTAGTATCCCAGCTGATATCTATATAGAGTCTCCAATATCCTGAAAGAAAGATGCTGAAGAGACATCAACCCCGTGCTGTTCCTCGCGATGCCATCTGCCTTCCCGCTCTCCAGTGATTGCATTCTGTCTAGCTCAGGTTCTTGCACTGCCCCTATCGGAGAGGTGTTACTAGACCAGGTGAGGAGCATTTCATTCTTACATCCACAGCTGGCCAGATGACAACGTCTGAATTCTCCTCCAGTCAGATTCAACCGAGCCTTCTGGTGCATCCGGATGGCCATGTGCTCGCCGCGACCCCCCAAGTTCTGGTTGAGTACCTGACAGAACAGGAAGATATCGGTGAGGCCATACGATAAGTCACTCTACTTCATCGTACTGATAACAATTCGCACAGACCCTGCTTTTGCAGAGGTGTTCTTGGGGACGTTCAAGTCCTTCATGACCGTCAACGAGCTGCTGAATGCACTCGTTTGCCAATACTGCAAGGATGTGCCACTGGGACTAACTTCTGCGGAGGTCAACGAGTGGCGGAACACGAAGCAGCCGGTCGTTCGTGCCCGGTAAGTAGTGGAGTTTACATGCCCTGAAGCCTGATGTCGAGCATTTGCCAGTGTTTTAGAGGTTGTGAAAGCCATGCTTGGCGACAACAGCATCCTTAAGCAAGACGATCAGACCGTCCTCGACCGTGTATCAGAGTTTCTGTCCGAGCCGGATTTCATGGAAGACGAGCGGGCAAGCGAACTTGCGCGTCTCGTACCGCTCGCAGTGAGTGTTATATTATATTCTCTATTGAACAATTGATATAAAACTCGGTCAAGCAAACCCGTCTCTCCAAGCCTCAAGAAGCTGAGTGCGCCACGATCATCTCAGTGACGGCCAAGCGCCGGTCCCTGCGCGAGACAGAGCCGCATGAGCTCGCTGAACAGCTGACGCTTATGGACGCTGCGCTTTACAAGCAGGTCCGAGTGGTCGACTGTCTGAAGCGCATGCAGGCACCGGGATCAGCCTGGGCGACTGACGACAGTATCACACCAGTGATCGGATTATCAAACAAGGCAAGCTATAGATTCAGAGTGAGCGACCACTTGATGACAGTGTTCTTCAGATTGCCCTTTGGGTTGGCTGGTCTGTGCTTCACGAGGAAGATCTTGTGTCGAGGGTTGCTACGGTCACATACCTGATTGATGTTGCAAAGGTCAGCCATATGGTATTTACCGTGTCGCGGGCGACTTCACCAGCGTCCTCCGCAGCATTGCCGCGACTCCCACAACTTTTCATCCATGACCGATATACTGTCAGGACTCAATAGCCCTCCCGTCCGGCGGCTGAAGGCGACCTGGGCAGGGGTGGGTGCCGAGAGCATGGCCGTGATGCAAGCGTGCGAGTCTACCATCGACGTTGCTGGCGGTCTCGTCGCGTACCGATCTACGCTTGCGCATACGATGCCGCCTTGCGTGCCGTTCATCGGTGAGGATATCGTTTATCCGGGATTGCCCGGCCTAACCTCAGACACCTTGTTATAGGAGCCTATCTGACGCTCCTGGCGCAGATCAACGGCGCGGAGGATAACGAGGTGCCCGAGAGGTTGGTCGACTTTGGGAAACTGCGCAAGGCGTACCCTATCTTACAAGAGATCCACCGCTTCCAGCTCGTACCGTACGGCATCGAACCCATACCAGCAGTGGCCTCGTATCTCGAGGACGCTCTCTCCGAGATTGGGGATGGAGATGCGGAGGTCTTTCCGATGCTGCAGCTCAGCTTCCAGATCGAGACCCACCGGCCGGAGGATGAGGAGTTGGAGAAATTTCTGCAGGCGATAGAGGGTTCTCCAGGAGAAGTCGAAGGGATGCAATGATCAGAGTAGTCTGTGTATACGGCTGACACATGGATAGTAGGCTCATACTCCTGCTTGTCAAGTTATGTCCAGGAATGCGACTTTGTGGTTTACCGGGAATGCCACTGCTCTGGTTCTCTGAAACTGCACTTCAGGCGCAAATGGTGGGCTGTTTCGATGGCACGTATGTCTCTCGCATCTCACATGGCTCTGTCACCGTGAGGAGCCGAATCACAGACAACTCAGGAACCTCGTTTCGGCGGTCCTCGGCTCGTTCTTCATAGAAAATGAATCCGACGCTGGACCCACCCGAGACTAGTAGCGTGCACCGCTTCCTTGACGTCCGTCTTCTGGTCAGCCGACAAGCCTGTGGACACGAGACAAACTACTATCCAACGATCGTTGCTGCCAGAGCAAATAACTCAGATACTTACACTCACTCCTGTACCGATCTGGCTTCCCTGCTACCACATAGGAGGGTCGCTTGTATTGTCCAGCAGTGGCTCCGAGGAGCTGTATCCTGCATGAGTTAATCGGTGTTCCTGAATTTAAATTTGTTCTAATGTGTACAGCTCCGAAAGGTTATATAGCAGGGAACTCGAGTCATGGCGTGTAACATGTTATCCATTCCACACCGTGATGAAACTGAGTGAGATCACAAAAAACCCTGCCCTGCCCGATCATAAGTACGTTTCGTGGCCACCACAAATATGGACGATAATCGATAGGGACCCACAGGACAAGCTCGCCTCGTGGGCCCGTTATCCACCCCGAAGATTCAAGGGAGAAAATATCGCGTGAATCATCGATGCCACAGCCCTCATAAAGAGAACGCGGCACAAATGAATGATCACTGGGTAAAGAGTGATGAAGCTGCGTCATGATAAAGGTTAGTCAGTAGATTGCAAAGGCGGAGCAGCTAGTGCAAAGAATACCTTAGATGTGCTTTCATTCGACGGACTAACAGCATCAGGGTACCCGGTTCGATATTGCGAGAACGCGACAGTATGGGACATGCTGCCTCCCTCCCTGGTCATCGCATCCCACACTCGGATCATCCTGTCATCTGAGCCCGATACGATACGGGAACCGTCAGATGAGAATGCGACAGAACAGACGGGATCAGTGTGCCCTTCGAGCGACTTTACCAACGCCCTGCCCGTCCTCGCATCCCACACCCGGATCGTCTTGTCAAGCGAGCCTGAGACAATAAGATTGCCATCTGGCGAGAACGCGACAGAAAGGACCTCGTCAGTGTGCCCTCCGAGCGGCTCGACCAACGCCTCGCCTGTGTTCGCGTCCCACAACCGGATCATCTTATCATGGGAGCCTGAGATGATGTAGGAACCATCAGGCGAGAACGCGACGGATCGGACACCGTCAGTGTGTCCTTCGAACGGCTTGACTAACGCCTCGCCGGTCGTGGCATCCCACACCCGGATCGTTTTGTCGCCGGACCCAGAGACAATGTGGGAGCCATCTGGCGAGAACGCGACGGATCCGACCCAGTCGGTGTGGCCTTCAAGCGGACCGACCAACGCCTTGCCAGTCCTCGCGTCCCACACCCGGATCGTCTTGTCGCCAGAGCCAGAGGCAATGCAGGTACCGTCTGGAGAGAACACAGTAGAATTGACACCACCGGTGTGTCCTTTGAATGACTCGAGCAGCGCCTTGCCGGTCCTCGTGTCCCATACCCGGATCGTCTTGTCCCCCGAGCCGGAGACAATGAGGGTGCCGTCTGGAGAGAATGCAACAGACCGAACGACTTCAGTGTGTCCTTCGAACGGCTTGACCAACGCCTCTCCAGTCCTCGCATCCCACACCCGGGCCGTCTTGTCAGCCGACCCAGAGACAATGCAGGTGCCGTCTGGCGAGAATGCAACGGATGCAATTGCCTCTGTGTGTCCGTCGAGTGGTCTGACGAACACTTCGGTGGGCCGTACATCCCACACCCGGATGGTCTTGTCTTCGGAGCTGGAGACAATGTGTGTGCTGTCTGGCGAGAATGCGACGGAATAGACCACATCAGTGTGTCCTTCAAGGGGCTTGCCCAACGCCTTGCCCGTCCTTGCATCCCACACTCGGATTGTCCTGTCATGCGAACCTGATACAATGCGGGTATTGTCTGGGGAAAATGCGACAGAGTTGACTATGTTACTGTGTCCCTCAAGCGGCTCGACCAACAGCTCGCCGGTCGCTGCATTCCACAACCGGATTGTGCTGTCACCCGAGCATGAAACAAAACGGGTGCCGTCTGGTGAAAATGCGACAGAATAGACATCATCGGTGTGGCCTTTGAGCGGCTTGGCCAATGTGTCGCCGGTCTTCGCATCCCACATCCGGATCGTCTTGTCAGCGGAGCCTGAGATAATGCGGGAGCCATCTGGTGAGAATGCGACAGACCAGACGGCGTCAGCGTGTCCTAGGAGTGGCTTGACTAACGCCTCGCCCGTTCTCGGATCCCACATCCAGATGGTCATGTCAATCGAGCCGGAGATAAATCGGGTGCCGTCTGGCGAGAATGCGACAGAGAGGACATAATCAGTGTGTCCTTCGAACGACATCGCCATTTCTCCGCCAGTCCTCGCATCCCACATGCGGATCGTCCCATCATCCGATCCAGACACAATGTGGGTCCCGTCATGCGAGAACGCGACGGATCTGACCCAGTCAGTGTGGCCTTCCAGCGGCTTGAGCAATCTCTCGCCTGTCTGCGCGTTCCACATCCCGATGGTCTTGTCATCCGAGCCTGAAACAATGCACGTCCCGTCTGGCGAGAATGCGACGCAGTTGACCTCATCAGTGTGTCCTTGAATATGAAGGACAGAATTCCGCTGTCTCCCTATACCCTCTACGTGAAGCACCGGGAGGTTTCGAAACTTCGGCCAGAATTCTTCAGCAATTTGTGAAGTAGGATGGATGGCTGGTAGCGCAGAGATATATACGTGTGGTGCGCTGAGTTCGATTGCTTCCAGACATGAAACAACGAAGTCGTTCGCATCTTGCAGGAACCTAGCTACACCTTTCATATTGTGGTTCTAAAATCAGTGAATCATGAGGTCTGTGCATCATTTAACAACCATAACATACCATCTTCCCTGACGTCAGGACCCGCAGAATGAGCCTCGAAGCCAAACTGGCCTTCCCCATTGCACTGAGGACTTCAACCCAGAATAGGAACTTCTGCCGGAAGACATCCTCAAGGGACGGGAGTAACGGCGACATATCGGGGACTGCGACGAGGTGATGGGACCAATGTGAGCATGAATAGACGAGATGAGCTGGGATCGTCGCAAGATTCTGCTTCGAACTCGGAAGGTATGACGTGCCGCATCCTGACACGTTAAAGTGCAGTAGGTCCGAGCGCATGATCGTGATGCAAGACTTTGCGAGATCGAAATGGCCGTCTAATGGGTCGATGAAGTAACCTTTGGCGCGATCGAGAGTAGTGAGGTAGTCTCCGAAAGAAGCATGGAACGTAGACACGACGCCACTGTCATTGTGAGGCGGGATGTCGATGACAGCGTGTAAAGGGTCGAGTATATCCCGAATGTCTTGTGCAGGAAGGCCGATCAAATCGCCAAGAGAGGACAAACAAAGAGGTTCACGGATGGTGAGGATGGCAGCGAGAATCCGCTTCGTTGCAGAGATCTCGTCTGGTTCGCGCTTGTCTAGTTCCAGCACTTGGGAAAGAATCAAGGAGTACATGTCATCCAAGTCTCTCGTCAATAGCTGACCGGCAGTGACGACGAGGCCGGTCAACCGCTTCAGCCGCTCCACAGGATTCTTCCGGACGTATTCAATTGTAGTGAATGCGTAGATAAAGAGTTTGCCTGCACGACGCGTGATAGCACTGATGTCCGTGCGGCCAGGCCATTGGGGTGGAAACTCGTATGAAGGATCGCAGTTTTGTTTTTGAACGCGTACCTCCTGGAGACGACTGGTGATGTAGCGGGAGATGTCGGCTTCGACGAGGTCCTGCTCGATGTCATGTAGCCGAAGGATACGAGGAAGGTTCCGCTGCCTGGACTGCAGCTGATCTCGGATGTGTCGCTCTGGCCGGGAGGTCATAAAGATCTTGATCGGGATGTCGGGTGACTTGGAGACGAGTGCGACGAGCGCCTTCAACATGTCCTCCGTGGCTTGCCCGTCTGAACACTCGTCGAGTGCATCTATTACCCACACCCACAAAGTAGGTTTAGAACCGGATGCGTCCCGAAGAGGCCTCTTCAGCAGACGTTCCACCTGCAAATCGAGCCTGTCGTGTGCAGCATCCGGGTGATCCCGCAGAACGTCCAACAGCGCTAACTTATACGCCGCGTGCCGACGAGCCAGGAAGGTTGCAAGGGTAGGGAGTATGCGCCTTACATCGTCTCTAGATGTCCCTCGAGAACAGAAGAAACTGCCGCCGAGTATTCCGGCTTGATCGAGGATGTGACAGAACGAGCGAGCGATGGCGGATTTACCTGTACCGGCCATGCCATCGATCCAGAACATGCGAGAGGACGTGGGATCTTGACTCCAGGCCTTCAAATCCTTCAAAAGAGCGACACGAGTGCCTTCCATGCATGCGGCAGCGTGTTGAGCATCGATTGCAGCATCCGGGATATGCTCGAGTTTTGCCAGCACATCTGAGGAAAGTCAGCAGGATCCTACATTGGTTTTGGGTATGCTCACTTGCGGCGGCCATATCTTCAACTCGCCGTTCAGTGTTCAGACTGCAATCAATCTGGTGACATGAATTAGAGACATGGATACAGCAGAAATTCAGTACAGCCTCACTTGGAATTTTTCCATCGCCGTCACGAGCTCCCGGAAGGCACTCTCGATGTCTTCTATATCGACTGATGCTTCAAGTGTACGTCTGATTCGCCCACGACGCATTCGAACCTCGATACTTTTCTTGATCGGCTCGAGTTCTCTTCAAGCTCGTCAGAGATGGTGCCACCAAGTATCAGAATGCCAACACTCACTCTGACAGGCGATCGAGACGCCTGCGAATGATGGGGGGCACGTCCTCCGCGGACTCATAATGATTGGAAATAGCCTCGAAGCCGTGAATTTTGTGCGCTATCTCCAAGAAGCCGCCTCGCGCATCCTTGACATTCTATCACCCAGATGCTCAGCGATCACGATCCTCTCAATGTGACAAATTGACGTACATCTGCCATCTCCATCGCAGCCACCACTCCGACAAGAACCGCCTTCAGTGGGAGGCAAAGGTCAGAGCCGTCCCTGATGATCTCCAGCGTCTTCTTCAACGCCAGCCATCCCGTTCGTCCCAGTGACGCCTTAGGTTCCAATGCTGGCGTGATTTCGCGGGACTTTCCCTTCCTATCTGCTCTCCCGCCGCGTGAAACACCGACAGCCAGCTCAGAGTCTGTCGCCTCTAGCTCTCCATGATTAAATGGACTCGGTGATCCGGCCCCTTCCGCCCTCTGCAGAGAGGTCGCCTTCTCCTTTTTGTGTTTCCATGGTAAAGGAAAGCGTTTGGGCATAGCGGGATTTCCAAAATATGGTGAGGGTATGGTAGGGCGACGAGGGGCTGCGAGTGATGAGAGGTGGTGGACGTGATGGAAGACTTGCAGAGAAGCGCCGTGCGTAGGAAATGAAGTCAATCAACTGTTATACTCGAGGCCGCAGTCAAAGATCATTTGGTGACAGTTTTCTAGAGGCTATGGTGCAGCCAAGCGGTTCGGGAGCACTACACGTGTTTTCCGAAGACCCATACGTTGCGAACGAGCGGTGTCCAAGAGCCGAAGTTATCTGAGATAGCAGGGACTAGAAGCCCTGCACAGCATCCGTCAAATACTGTCAGGTGCCGCTCCTAGTGCGACCCATCCGTCACGGAATCGTCAAGCAGAGTTCCATGGCTGAGCAATAGAGCTCAGAAAGTCATTTAAAATGGGGTACGGCCCATCGCGGCTCGCAGAAACGCCTACATTCTGCGTGTACAAGACCTCTAGAACCGCTGGAGTCCCTGAGGTGAAAACAACACAAAACGCACGGTTCAAATCACGAAATGCCACTCACGTACCGAAGCTTCCTATTTTCCCTCAATGTATAGCATGACAGACATTGCGAATGACATGCACTGCAACATCTTGCAAGCATTTCCCGAGCGATAAGAGTAGAGGCCTTGCCCGCCGCCACCGCGTAATGAAATATCTTCCTGGATGAGGTTCAGCCGAGCTAGAAAAATAAGCATCCATTTTGAGGGGTAGGGCAGTTAAAGAAATCGCAGAGAGCACTGGCGTTCTTATTCTCGAGGCCCGGTCGCGGTCACCGCCATCTGGGGGACCTCCATGCATCTGGAGACTTTCTCAGCCATGAGAACAACTCCAGAGTAACCGCATATCAGTGGATATCCTACTCGCATCGAGGCACCGCCTAAGAAAGTTCTGACAGGCGGAGGTGGTATACGACACGAAGCTCTATAGGTTTCAAAATCCGAAAGCGCGACCTGAGATGCGCCAGCGCCAATGAGCTTCACGCGTCCGCAGCCACCACCGCCCTGGCGTGCCTCAGCTGTCCATGTCACCTCCGACCCTTCGATGGCATCCCAAAGTACTGGCCTACGCTGTCGCTCTCGTTGTCTTCGACTCTCGAAACTCGGCATCGTCAGCATCGCTATTAATTGCTACTTGACGTAGCACAGCTCTCGTCGCCCTCGACAGCGCCCAGCATGCAACCTCCACGTTGTGCACTCGAACAGCGGCTGCACTCGTCTTCGCCCCTACTCGTGATCGACGCATGGCATACCAGCTATCAGAGTTCTCAGTCATCCTCACGCCCTGCTGCCAGGCCACTTGACACCGTCGACCGCACGTCCACGACTACGCATGTCGTCCAGGAGGAGATTCTTCAAGTACACGGCGCTGAACAGTTCTTGCAGCGGTAGTTGATGAAGTAAACACGACTATCGTCATGGCACCTCAGTTGCTCATGGAGGAAGTGTCCATGTTCTGGATATCCGCGAAGACTTCCTGCTGCTTTCGGCGATCATGGAGGGCATATTGTGCAGCAACCCAAGACCAGTACGCATCGCGGCGCCTTAGGTCCCATCGCTTCCAATTTTTTGGTGTGTTGCATACTGACATTCTCAGTTGCAGTGCCCATCGAGCAGTTGCGCAGTGATGCCGACGCGCATACCTCATGTCGCACGACCTGTGAATATCTACGGCTCGCAGCTAGACTAGGAGGCGGTACATCACGTCTGTCGCACACGAGAAGTGCATGCTCTATTCGACAGCATGCCTCGCCGTCTGTACATTCCGCGACCCACGCTCATGTGTCACTTTGGCCATATACATCAACATAGGGCAGTAGGAAATCTCCGGCGGGCACAGTGGAAGCCCAGACGTATCAAGTTATCAAGTTCCCTCGTGAGGACACTGAGACGCAGGTGTTTCTAGAAGGGATACAGTATGATGGTCATGATTCCAAGTGCGTTCTCGTCATTGATGGTAGGATCAGACACTAACTGGAGGCCGCTTTTTAGCGAGCCGTTACCTCAAGCCGAGTCCCCAAGTTGATAATCCCCAGACTTCGCCGACTGCACACGGTTCGTCTGAAGGCACATACCGAGTCAGACCTTCTGTACGCGAGACTTGCAGACCCTGCTGTGATACCTTCAAATCCTGAACCGTTGCCTCCAGATCTTTTGCCGCCTCGGTATCTTCTCTATTCCTCCCAATACGATTGTGGGCAACCTTGGGATCAAACGGAAGGCTGTCATGGGACGGTGCTGGCCGGAAATGGCATTTAGGGAGGTGTGACTCCTGGGGATCAGGTGTGTACATTGTAGCCTTACGTGGTCCATTTTAGTGGCTAACAGAAGTTACATGACGGGCTCACCTCAAGCCGTCAGTTGAGGCCAGCTTGAAGGGCTTCAAGTGTTCCGCACAACATTCAGAGACGAGCTCCTCTCCGCAGGTGAGGATGACCTGATCGTCTCGTGGAAGGACGATGCTGTCGCTGAGCATGGCTTTGAATACTTCTAGCTCGCCGAGCGCTTGACGTTAGCCTCCTGATACTTACGCATACTCATGCACGGGCGATTGACTTCCACCTTGCAAAGCCAGGGTCTGCATAGGTCATTATCAGCACGACAAAGCGCAGTAATCCGTGAGACCCCACCGCATCTTCGTGTTCAGCCAGGTACTCAATCAGAGCTTGGCACCCAAGATTACCTTCAGCCGCCGCGCAGGTGGGCTATCGAGCGCGGAGATCATTGTGGCCGTGGAGAAGAAGTTCTGCGAGTCGTAGCAATGTCGTGGAGGGTGCTAGTGAGATCCGCTTAGTAGCGTGCTTGAAAACATCGAGGCGTTGCATTTCTGGCCAAGGATTCAGATGACCATGTAGTCTGGCTGCAGAGACTGGTGCAGCCTGAAGAGATGGTTGTAGTCACCGCCCTTGCCAGTGTGCGAGAGTGGGCATGCGTGAGCCAGTGACATCACTCACGTGCTCACCAGGGACGCGCGTGTCCTCAGCAGTCTGCTTCTGGCGGAAGAACCAGGAAGCCCAGCTACGTCCGATCCTCTCCCATGCTTCGATGTACAGATCTCCTGACTTCCTGCAGAAGATTCCACCGGGCTGAGCCACCGTCCGAGTCTGGCTCTCAGCTCCGTAGCTCATGACGGGCCTGCACATGGCCGACTCGTACACAATACCTGCGGCGCACGCAGAGACCGGGTATGGTAATGCCTGTTCAGAGTATCCCCGCATCTCGGGACCTGTCCTCGGTCACTACAGCTCTGCGGCAGCACAGACAAGCAGTCATAGCGGGTGCTCCGTTCGCCGTCACCCAACTCGTTTGATCTGGTGCTCCTCAGCAACGCCAGCAGCCGGTACGTCGTCGAGCACACACCATACGGCAATTGACATGTAGTTCAGGGCATGGAATGACAGCGCGCTTCTAGTACAGTCATGGTGAGGCCTGCGTGATCAGCATAGCATGTTGCGTGTCTCCTACTGGGCTTTTGTTCGAGTGAGACACATCTGTATTAGGATTAGCCCAGGCCTCTTATATAATTATTTTCCTCTCTTAGCTGCAACATCTTGTCCCACAATATCGCCGCCAATATAATGCTCGGCAGATCACAAACTAGGTCACGAAATACCACATCAAGCTGACCTTCCGACTGTGCCAATACGTGCCTTTTCCTCAGATTGTGCATATATCTTACCTCAATGATCAGGGTGTGCCAATGCCGATGGGCTATCTACATTCTTCTGCCCATTCGGAGACTTTCCCCGCGAAGCTGCGCATCTCTATTATAGCACATACACGGCGACCTCTCGTTGGTACTCTCCCACATGTTGCATCATCGACCGCGGTGGCTTGGGTCAGTTATGTTCTGCATTCGTTTATCGGTGCTCGTGAGAATTCCATACTCGTAGTAGTCTCGTATGTATAGTTCCAAATCAGTATATGATAGCGAGCTCGAGTCAGGGCGTGTAGCATCTCGTCCACTCTGTGCCATGATGGAACCGACTGAGATCATAAAAGGTCCGGGACTGCCCGATGACAAGTGTGTTTCGCGGCCACCATAACGAAGAATAGTAGTTGACAGGGACCCAGAGGACAAGCTCGCCTCGTGGGCTCTTTATCCATCCCGAAGGTTCGAGGGTGAAAACATCGCGCGGATCGTCGATGCCACTGTCTTCATAGAGAGAATGCAGCATAAATGAGTGGTCAATAGATAAAGCTTGACGACGCTGTAGCAATGTGTGAGAATAGTCAGCAGATGGCAAAGGCGAAGCAACTTGTGAGAACAATACCTCGGACGTGCTTTCGTTGAGCGGACTAACAGCATTAGGATCCCCGCTTTGATATTGAGAGAAGGCAACAGTATGGGACATGGCGCCTCCATCCACTATCCTTGCATCCCACACCCGGATCATTTTGTCAGTGGAGCCAGATACAATACGGGTGCCGTCAGGCGAGAATGCGACGGACATGACAAGATCAGTGTGCCCTTCGAGCGGCTTGCCCAACGTCTTGCCCGTCCTTGCATCCCACACCCGGATCGTCTTGTCAGCAGAACCAGAGACAATATGTTTGCCATCTGGCGAGAATGCGACAGAAAGGACCCAGTCAGTATGTCCTTCGAACGGCTTGACCGACGCCTCGCCTGTCCTCGTGTCCCACACCCGGACTGTCTTGTCATATGAGCCTGAGACAATGGAGGACTCATCTAGCGAGAATGCGACGGAACTGACTATATCAGTGTGCCCTTTGAATGGCTTGCCTAGTGTCATGCCTGTCCTTGCATCCCACACCCGGATCGTGTGGTCACATGAGGCAGAGACAATCCGGGAACTGTCGGGTGAGAATGCAACAGATGTGACCACGTCGGTGTGGCCTTTGAGTGGACCGACCAAGGCCTTGCCGGTCCTCGCGTCCCACACCCGGATCGTCTCGTCCTGCGACCCGGAGACAATGTAGGCACCATCTGGAGAGAACGCGACGGAATGGACCTCGTCAGTATGTCCTTTGATCGGCTCGACCTGTGCCTTGCCGGTTCTCACGTCCCACACCTGGATCATCTTGTCGGCCGAGCCGGAGACAATGAGGGTGCCGTCTGGAGAGAATGCAACAGACCGAACGACTTCAGTGTGTCCTTCGAACGGCTTGACCAACGCCTCTCCAGTCCTCGCATCCCACACCCGGGCCGTCTTGTCATCCGACCCAGATGCAATGCAGGTGCTGTCTGGTGAGAATGCGACGGATCTGACCAGCTCTGTGTGTCCTTCGAGCGGCCTGACCAACGCCTCGCTAGGCCTCGCATCCCACACCCGGATTGTCTTGTCTTTGGAGCTGGAGACGATCCGTGTGCTGTCTGGCGAGAATGCGACGGAATAGACCATATCAGTGTGGCCCTCGAGCGGCTTGACCAGCGCTTCGCCGGACCTCGCATCCCACACCCGGACTGTCCTGTCTGCCGAACCTGATACAATGCGGGTACCATCTGGCGAGAACGCAACAGAAGCGACCGTGCTAGTGTGTCCTTTGAGCAGCTTGAGCAACAGCTCACCGGTCCTTGCATCCCACAATCGGATTGTGCTGTCCGCCGAGCCTGAAACAAGGCGGGTGCCATCTGGTGAGAATGCGACAGCATAGACATCGTTAGTGTGGCCTTCGAGTGGCTTGATCAATGTGTCGCCGCTCCTCGCATCCCACACCCGGATCGTCTTGTCAACCGAGCATGACGCAATGCGGGAGCCATCCGGTGAAAATACGACAGACCACACAGCGCTGGTGTGCCCTGCGAGTGGCTCCATCAACACTTTGCCCGTCCTCGCATCCCACACCCGGACTGTCTCGTCAAAGGAACCCGACGCAATGTAGGTGCCGTCTGGAGAGAACGCCACAGAAACGACCGTGTGAGTGTGCCCTTCAAACGGCCGTCCCAATACCGTGCCCGTCCTCGCATCCCAGAGCCGGATCGTCCTGTCACTAGATCCAGAGACAATGCGTGTCCCGTCGGGCGAGAATGCGACGGATATGACCAAGCGAGTGTGCCCTTCCAGCGGCTTGAGTAATCCCTCGCCTGTCTGCGCATCCCACATCCCGATTGTCTTGTCATCCGAGCCTGAGACTATGGACTTGCCATCTGGCGAGAATGCGACACAATTGACCTCGTCAGTGTGTCCTTGGATATTAAGGATGGTCTTCCGCTGTCTCTCCATACCCTCCACGTGGAGCAACGGGATATTTCGAAACTTTGGCCAGAATTCTTGAGCAATTTGCGAAGTTGGATGGATAGCGGGTAGCGCAGAAAGATATATGTGTGGGGCACTTAGTTCGATTGCTTCCAGAGACGAAACGACGAATTCATCTGCATCACGTAGGAAGGCAGCTATGCCTTTCATGCTTTGGCTCTGAAAACAGCGAGTCATGAGGTCAACGCATCGTATAATAAAGATCATAACATACCATCTTCCCTGATGTCAGCACACGCAGAATGAGCCTCGAAGCCAGACTGGCCTTCCCCATTGCACTTAAGACTTCGACCCAGAAGAGGAATTTCTGCCGAAAGACATCCTCAAGAGACTGGAGCAACGGCGACATATCGGGGACTGCGACGAGGTGATAGCACCAATACGAGCATGCATAGATCAGATGATCTGGGATCGTCGCAAGATTCTGCTTCGAACTAGGAAGGTAGGACGTGCTGCATCCTGACACGTTAAAGTGCAGTAGATCCGAGTGCATGGTCGTGATGCAGTACTCTGCGAGATCGTAGTGGCCGTCTGATTGGTCGATGAAGTGGCCTTTAGCGCGCTCGCGAGTAGTGAGGTAGTCTCCGAATGAAGCGTGGAAGGTGGACACGACGCCGGTGCTGTTCTGCGGCGGGATATCGACAACAGCATGCAAAGGGTCGAGTATGCTCCTGAGCTGTTGTGTGCGTATCCCGATCAGTTCACCAAGCGCAGATGGAGATAGAGGTTCGCGAATAGTAAGAATGGCGGTGAGAATCCGCTTTGTCAGAGATCTCTCACTTTGATTGCGCTTCGTGGGGTCGAACACCTGGGCGAGGATGAAGGAGTACATCTCATCCAGTGGAGTCGTAAATGGCTCGTCGGGACTGACAACGAAGCCGGTCAACCGCTCCAGCCGTTCCACGGGATCCTCTCGGACATATTGGACTGCAGTGAATGCATATATGAAGAGTTTTCCTGCACGGAGCGTGACGGCGTTGATGTCTGCGCGACTGGGCCATTGTGCTGGGAACTCGTACCAGTCAGCGGATGTCTGTTTGTCAACGCGTATGTCCTGGAGACGCTTCGTGATGTAGCGGGAGATGTCGGCTTCAACAAGGTCCTGCTCGACATCGTGCAGCCGAAGAACACGACGGAAGCTCGGTTGTTTTGACTCCAACTGAGCTCGAATGTGTCGCTCCGGCCGAGAGGTGATGAAGAATTTGATGGGGATGTCGGGTGACCTGGAGACGAGCGCCTTCAACATGTCCTCCGTGGCTTTCGCGTCTGAGCATTCATCCAGCGCATCTATGACCCACACCCAAGTAGGCGGTGAGGAGCCAAATGCGTCGCGAACAGGCTTCTCGAGCAGATGTTCAACCTGCAACTCAAGTCTATTGTACCCGGCATCCTCCTGCTCCTGCAGAACATCCAGCAACGCCAACCTGTAAGCCGCGTCCCGACGAGCGAGAGAGGTCGCAAGCGTAGGCAATATGCGCTTGACATCGTCTCGGATCGTCCCTCGAGTGCAGAAGAAACTACCGCCGAGCGTTCCAGCTTCGCGGAGCCTGCCACAGAGCGAGCGCGTGATGGCGGATTTACCCGTACCGGCCATGCCATCGAGCCAGAACATACGTTCGGACGTAGGATCCTGGCTCCAGATGTACAATTCCTCCAACAGGTCAACACGAGTGCCTTCCATGCATAAATCACCATGTTGGGCATCGATTGAAGCGCCTGGGACATGCCCGAGTTTCGCTAATGCATCTAGGGCAAGTCAGTCGCATCGTGCATCAGCTTGAGCGTCGAGTGCGCTCACCCTTGGCAGCGATATCCCAAACCGTCTGTTCGATGTTGAGAGTGCACTCCAACTAATGTTGTGATCAGACGCAGAATTACTGCTGAGGATGACTATGCGCTCACCTGAAACTTCTCCATAATCGCCGCCAGCTCCAGGAACACACCTTGTATGTCTTCTATATCGCCCAAGGCCTCGACCGTGCGCTTGACCCGTCCGCGTTCCATCTTAGCCTTGATACGTCTCTGCATTGGCTCAAGCTCCCTGCGAATTCGTCATTAAATCGCGCCATTATGATCAACGATGCTTGAACTCACTTCGATAAACGATCGAGACGCTTGCGAATGACAGGAGGTACGTCCTGCGCGGTCTTATAATGAGAGAAAATGGTCTGAAACCCGTCGATTTTGTAGGATATCTCCAGAAAGCCTTCTCGTGCATCGTTAACGTTCTGTTCCGCAAGAGGTCAGGAATCACGACCGCGGTATCGCAAGCTTGCCACGTACGTCTACGAGTTCCATCACAGCTACGACTCCAACAAGAGCCGCCTTCAGCGGGAGGAATAGGTCGCAGCCGTCCCTGACGGTCTCCAGTGTCTTCTTCAACACCAGCCATCCCGTCTTTCTCGGAGACGGCGACAAGGCTTCGGGCGAATGCTCCGTCTCAACTACCTCCCGAAGTGGTGTAGCATCGGTGACTGGCTCCGGGCTCGTCGCCCCCACCTCTGAACGTCGACCAGATGCACTCATTGATCCAGCATCTGACGTCCTTTGCGGAGAGCGTCTCTTCGCCTTCTTGTGCTTCCACAAGAAAGAAAAGCATTTGGGCATCGCGGATTTTGGACAGCTCGCGAGAAGATGGGGGGATGAGGGGAGGTGGTGGGCGGGGGGGCAGCTATGTAGAGAAGAGTGACGCCTAGGAAAAGAAGCCATGCAACGTGTTATTCTCGAGGCCGATCATTCTCTCGATGTGCTCACCACAACTTCCAGGTCTGAGGTAGCCCGAACGCCTTGAGGAGCGGATTCGCGTAGGGACGACTTGGCAGCGCCGACTACAGTAGCAATTGCGCAAAGCAAACTGCTGTCCCGGAGTAGGGGTGAACGAGCGTATTGAGTGCTCATGGTTTATCCGAGACAGCAGAACTGGACGGAAAGCAGGGAAGCACTGCACAGCATCTGTCGTGTACGATTCGGAGCCGTGTAGCCTCATCCGGGACGGAAGCGCTAAGAAGGGTCCATGGCTGAGCAACAGAGTATAAGAAGACAGCCGCAATTAGGCACTGGTGCTTGAATGGTCGCAGGAGTACCTCGATGCCGCCTGTAACAGACGTCCGGAGCTGCTGAGGTTATAGCATCACAGATGGACAGCTCAAATGACAGATTGTCGCTCACGTACTGGAGTCTTCTGGCATTCCTCAACCATGTGGAACATATCAGACGTGGCTGTGAATGTTGCGCGCTGCAACTTCTTGCAAGGATGCCAAGCAATGACAGGAGCTGGCCTTCCCCCTCGCCAGCGCGTAACCAAAAACCGTCGAGCGTGAGACTCGACTGAGCGAGAGAAATATTCTCTTCAAGGGGCGAGACACGCTGGGGGATCACAAAGAACACCGGCATTGTTCCTCTCAAGGCCTACGAGTTGTGAGCGGCGCAGTGACCACCAGTTTCTCGGCCGTCGGACCAGGTCAAAAGTAATAGATCCCCGCTCGCACGAGAACACAGAAAGGGCACTCGAAGCCGGAAACAGCATGCACACAAGCCAAAGTGCTCTCGGGACGCAAGCCTGGACGCGGTCCGAGACTCCTTCGAGCGCTCGCAGCCACCGGCGCTTCGGCGCGCACCTGCGACCCTTCGATCGCTTTCGCGACACGGGCTGATCGACGCCATCGCTCTCGTCGCACACGGCTCTCGAGTTCAGCGTCGCAACCACCAGCATCGCCAGTGCCCTCACAAAGCCCATTCTTCGCCTCCATCAACACTCAGCATGCATCCGCCGACTGCATAGTCGTTTGCCACCTGTGCACTCCGAGTCGGAAGCTCATACGCGCATATAGCCACAGGGATCAACATTGTTGGAACGCCGCGTCTGGAAGGAGGTACTGTGGAGGGCGTGACGTCTCAAGCTGCCTTGTGACAGCGTTGAGAGGATGTGCAGATGTCTCGACATCCGTCCGGAGACGCAATGAGACGGTTCAAGGTGCGTTCTCATCGGTCGGACTGGATGCTAACAGAACGGCGGTCTACCAGTCAGCCGATTCCCTGGGTCAATAGCCCCACTCCCTAGACTTCACAGACTTCACACAATTCGCCTGAAGGCGCATTCCGAGCCTCAAGAGCTCCATATCAGGACGTGTCGAAGGGCCGTAGCTTCATTGCTTTCGTATATCTTGGTATGTCGCTATCAATATTCTGGAACGCAGTACTCATGACAAACACCATGTAGTCTCCCGTGATGCCAAACATCTGTGCTGCGTGAACTACGCGGGGCCAGCATACGTCACCGCCTGTACATTCCGCGACAGAAGCTCATGCACCATAGGTATTGATGAACCGACTATTCAAGCCTATAATCCCTAGACTTCACGGACTTCCCGCGCTTCGTCTGACGGTGCATCCCGTGCCAAACCTCCTGCGCCTGAGACTTACAGACCCCACTTCGATTCTCCAAACCCCGACCCATCGCCACCCTGCTCTACAAGTGAAGCGTCAGTTGCTCAGTGAGACGGCAGTAGTCCCTTAAGCTTGACTTTCTACTTGGCGAACCGGAATAACTGGATGTTTTGCAGGCATAACACATCCGCAAAGTCGCATGACATACCGAGTCACGAGAGGGGTGTTGCGCTGCGGTACCGTTCGAGGTGGTTCACCAACAAGCACATTCTTCACCGTTGCGTGACAGGTAAAGTACAGAAATAAGCATGCATATAACGGCCTCTACTGACAGTGACCACTTGCATCCTAGATCCACTCAGCAAATCGACATCTCTGGGTATCCTTGCCGCCGCCTGCGATGAGTTCCTCCAAGGTCTTGTCCCCCTACCGACTGGACTTGAGCTGGAAGCCAAGTTGCGACATCTGAAAGAGCTTTCTCACGAAGAGCGTCCTCGAGATTGGATATCGCCGCTGGTACAAGAATCACGTGGGTCCATCTTTCAAATGTTTGATCTCTTGCAGGATAGTGTACGCGTTGCGCGGTCTCTTGGGTTCAAATTATGGAGTGTAGCATTTGATCCATTCCGTACCATGATAAAAACAACTCAGGTCATAAAAGGCTCTGGACTGCCCGATCATAAGGGTGTTTCGTGGCCACCACAGAGAAGGGCGGTAGTCAAACGGGACCCACAGGACAAGTTCACCCCGTGTGCCCGTTATCCACCCCGAATCCAGCGAGAGAATATCTCGCGGATCATCGACGCCCCTGCTCTCATATAGAGAACGCGGGTCGAATGAGTGATTGATCGCTGAAGGCTGATGCAGCGTCGATGATGGTTGATGTGGGTCTGCGGATTGCGTAGATGAAGCGACGGGTACAACGGCTGCCTCTGAAGTGGATGGATTGATAGTGCAATGGCATCCGTTCTGATATTGCGAGAATGCAATCGAGTGGGGTACTGCGGTCGTCTCGCGAGTGCTCACATCCCAGACACGGATCGCCTTGTCAGCTGAGCCCGAAGCGACACGGGTGCCATCCGGCGAGAACCCGACGGAATAGACAAAGCTCGAGTGCCCTTCGAGTGGTCTGAACAATGCCTCGCCGGTCATTGCATCCCACATCCGGAGCGTCCCGTCCCTCGAGCCAGAGACGATACGGGTCCCATCTGGCGAGAATGCAACGGAGAGGACCACGTCGGTGTGTCCTTCAAGCGGATCGAGCAGCAGCTTGTACGTCCGTGCGTCCCACATCCGGATTGTCTTGTCGCTCGAGCCAGAGATGATGCAAGAACAGTCTGGAGAGAACACGACGGAATGGACCTGGCCAGCGTGTCCCCCGAGCGGCGAGCCCAACGCCGTACCGGACTTCGCATCCCATAAGCGGATCGTCCTGTCGCTTGATCCCGAGGCAATACGCGAGCCGTCTGGGGAGAATGCGACAGAAAGCACCATGCTGGAGTGTCCTTCGAGCGGGTCGACTAGTGCCTGACCGGTCCTCGCGTCCCACACGCGAATCGTCGTGTCGCCTGAGCCAGAGGCGATGCAGGAACCATCTGGCGAGAATGCAACGGAACTAACCCAGTGAGTGTGCCCCTCTAGCGGCCCCGCCAACACCTCGCCGGTCGTCGCATGCCACACCCGAATCGTCTTGTCGTTCGAGCCGGACACAATGCGAGTGCCATCCGGCGAGAATGCGATTGACCTTACCCATTCCGTGTGTCCTTCGAGCGGCCTGGTCAACGGCGCGCCCGTCCTTGGGTCCCACAACCGGACCGTCTTGTCGCTCGAGCCGGAGGCAATGCTCGTGCCATTCGGCGAGAACGCGACAGCATTCACCCTGTCCGTGTGTCCCTCGAGCGACTTGACCAGCGCGTCGCCAACGCTCGCGTCCCATACCCGGATCGCCTTGTCATCCGCGCCGGAGACGATCCGGGTGCCATCCGACGAGAACGCGACGGACCTGACCCAGTCGGTATGTCCCTCAAACGGCGCGGCCAACGCCTCGCCCGTCCGTGCATCCCACACCCGGAGCGTCCTGTCGCTCGAACCTGAGACAACACGAGCTCCATCGGGAGAGAAGACGACAGAGTAGACCATGCCTGTGTGTCCCTCGAGCGGCCCGACCAACGTCTCGCCGGTCGTCGCGTCCCACACGCGGATCGTCCAGTCGTATGAGCCCGAGACGACGCGGGTGCCATCCGGGGAGTACGCGACTGCCCTGACGAACCCGGTGTGCCCGACAAATGGCTGGGCCAGCACCTCTCCGGTCCTCGCGTCCCACACACGGATCGTGTTGTCGTTCGAGCCGGAGGCGATCCTGGTGTCATCTGGCGAGAACGCGACGGAGTTGACCCTGTCGGTGTGTCCTTCGAGCGGCGCGAGCAGCGCCTCGCCGGTCCTCGCGTCCCACACCCGGACCGTCTTGTCGTTCGACCCAGACGCGATGCGCATGCCATCCGGCGAGAATGCAATGGCATTGACCGTGCCCGTGTGCCCTTCGAGCGGCTCGAGCAATGCGTGGCCAGTCCCCGCATCCCATACTCGGATCGTCTTGGCATGCGACCCCGAAGCAATGCGGGACCCGTCTGGCGAGAACGCGACGCAATACACCCGACCGGCGTGTCCTTTGAACGGCTTGAGCAAGGCCTCGCCGGTCCGGGCGTCCCACACCCTGACCGTCCCGTCCCATGAGCCGGAAACGATGCGGGCGGCGTCGGGAGAGAACGCGACGGATCTGACCTCGGCAGTGTGCTCTTGAATGTGAAGGATGGTCTTCCGCTGTCGTTCTGTGCCCTCCATGTGGATCACTGGGATGTTTTTGAACTTCGGCCAGAACACCTCCGCGATCCGCGAAGTTGGGTGGATGGATGGCAACGCCGAGAGGTACACGTGTGGTGCGCTCAGCTCGAATGCTTCCTGACACGAGACGACAAATGTATTCGCGTCGTGCAGGAATGCGGCCATACTTTGCGTAGTTTGACCCTTAAATTGATGCGTCGCGTGAGATGGATGCATTACACAATGGAGGATTAATGGTAGAACACACCATGTCCTCAGAAGTTAGCACTCGCCGAAGAAGCCTCGACGCCAACCTGGCATTCCCCGTCGCACTCAGGACCTCAACCCAGAAGAGGAACTTCTGCCGGAATACCTCCTCAAGAGCGGAAAGTAGCTGTAACATATCAGAGCTCATAACGAGATGATGGGACCAGTACAAGCACGAGTAGATGAGGTGCGCCGGGATCGTCGCGAGATCCTGCTCTGAATTCCGGAGGTACGACGTGTGGCACCCCGACACATTGAAGTGCAAGAGGTCCGAGCCCATCGCCCGGAAGCAGGACCGTGCGAGGTCGTCGTGACCAGCGGACGGGTCGATGAAGTAGGCCTTTGCGCGCGCGGGGGCAGTGAGGTAGTCGCCGAACGAGGCATGGAAGGTGGACACGACGCCGCTGTCGTTGTGCGGCGGGATGCTGACGACGGCGTGCAGGGGGTCGAGCATACTCCGGACGCGCTGTGCGGATAGCCCGATCAGAGCGCCGAGGGCGCAGAGACACAGCGGTTCGCGAATGGTGAGGATGGCAGCCAGGATCTGCTTTGTCATGGAGATCTCGCTCGGCTCGCGCTTGTCTGGGTCCAGGACTTGCGCGAGGATGAACGAGTACATGTCGTCCAACGCCTTCGTCAGCGGCTGGCCGGCAGTGACGACAAGCCCGGTTAGCCCCTCCAGACGTTCTACAGGACACTCCCGGACGTATTCGACGGTGGTAAATGCGTAGATGAAGAGCTTGCCCGCGCGGTGCGTGATGGCGGCGACGTCTGCACGGCTAGGCCATTCGGGCGGGAATGCGTAGGAAGGATCCGACGCTTCCCTCCGCACGCGTATCTCCCGAAGACGGCTGGCGAGGTAGTGCGAGATGTCGGCCTCAACGACGTCCTGCTCGATCTCGTGCAGTCGGAGGACACGATGGAGGTCCGGCCTGCTCGAGCCCAGCTGTGCGCGGATGTGCCGCTCCGGCCGGGAGGTGATGAAGAACTTGACAGGGATATCAGGCGACCTGGACACGAGCTCGGTCAGCATGAGCTCCGTGGCCCTGGCGTCGGCGCACTCGTCGAGCGCGTCGACAACGAGCACCCGCGCCGGCTGTGCGCGCCCGCACGCGTCGCGGAGGGGCCGCGCGAGCAGGCGGTCGACCTGCAGGTCGAGCTTGTCGTGTGCGGCATCCGGGTGCTCCCGCAGCACGTCAAGCAGCGCGAGCTTGTACGCCGCGTCCTGCCGCGCGAGGGCGGTCGCGAGGGTGGGGAGGATGCGCTTCGCGTCGTCGCGGACTGTCCCGCGGGAGCAGAAGAAGCTGCCGCCGAGCAGGCCGGCGCGGTCGAGTGCGAGGCAGAACGAGTGCGCGATGGCTGATTTGCCCGTCCCGGCCATGCCGTCGAGCCAGAAGATGCGAGCTCCCTCGGGGTCGAGGCTCCACGCGTACAGCTCTTGCAGGAGGCCGACGCGGGTGCCCTCCATGCATGCGTCGGTGTGTTGCGCGTCCATTGTGGCGTCCGGGATATGTTCGAGTCTTGCCAGCACATCTGGGAGGAGTCAGTAGGGTCCTGCGTGAGGATGGAGGTACTTACTTGCGGCCGCGAGGTCCTCAACCTTGTGCTCCGTGTTGAGATTGCATTCAACCTAGTATTATGAGTTGAAGACAAACATTCCACGGGAATGCAGGTGAGCGCACCTGAAACCTCTCCATCATCGCTGCCAGCTCTCCAAAGACACTCTGGATGTCTTGCAAGTCGCCCAACGCCTCAACTGTACGCCTTAGTCGCCCACGTTCCAGCTTGGCCTCGAGACATCCCTTGATTGATTCGAGTTCCCTTTGGGCACTTCATGAAACGATGTCACAGAGGATAGCGCAAGGACTTACTTCGATAGACGTTCGAGACGCCTGCGGATGACGGGAGGTATGTCTTGCGCGGACTCATAATGAGCGAAGATGACTTCGAACCCGTCGATTCTGCGGGCTATCTCCAAGAAACCGTCTCGCGCGTCTTCGACGTTCTACTCGCGGATGGTCAGGGATCGCCAAACGGCAGCACGGAGGAGTCACGTACATCGACCGTCTCCATCGCGGCTACGACTGCGACAAGAGCCGCCTTGAGTGGGAGAAAAGCGTCGCATCCATCCCTGACGGTCTCCAGCACTTTCTTCAGCACGAGCCATCCCGTCCTTCGCAATGGCGCCTCGCGTTCCAAGAGCGGAGAGTCTTCGGGCGACTCCCCCGTCGCGTACGCCGTTCTGGTGGATAGAACATCGATAGCTACCTCCGGTGCTGACGACCTGGGGTCTATCTTCAAGTAATCAGAAGCGGTGGATCCAGCCTTTGACGAGACCAGCTTCGGTGTCTTGTGCCTTTGGCACGGCCAGAGGCAGCCGGCCATTTGTGGGGACGATCAAAGATAACGATAGGACAAGGAGACGGCGAGGGAGCATGAGACTTCAACGTGGTGTCGAGGACATGTCGGGGATGATACGGCTGTAGAGGGGGTATTCAGAGGTTGCGAAAGAGTAAAGAGAACCGTACCGTACACGCAGCAACTGCGCGGTTGCCATCTGGGCTTGGCTGCCGCCTTTGGCGATCTTTGCGGTTGTCGAACGGAGTTATCGATGGCGATGTTCTTCGTCAGAGTGACTGAGTCGCCCGTCGCTCGAGAGGCCCACCCGCACTTGCCTCCGACCAGCTCCTCGCTCTGCATCTCACCCTCTTGTCGCGCCCGGGTCTTCCTTGGCGGCACCCCGCCACCGGCTGTGCACGCGACCACAATGGCCTCCCACGAAGGTGTCGTCGGCTTCGCGTAACTGCAGCTCCTCAAGGAGGGAGGTCACATTTGAGAGTACCCGAGAGGGCAGCCCCAGTCGGCTCGGATCGGTATGGCCTTTACTTCCGTGTCGTTGCCGTTGGTCTGTATCGTCTTTCCGACAGACCTCAGACGACGAGGACGTGCGAAGGTATGTGACGTTCTCAGGCTAAGATATGTCTCGGCTCAGAACTGATGCCTATCCCGGGCATTTCACGATGTTATCTGCGTCAGGCTGACGGGTTCTACAGAGACGTCCACTTCTGCCTCGGGTTTCATCTGCGTCTTAGGACTTTCAGCCCCGCCTATGCCTTTGCTCAAGGTCATAGAAAGTTGAGCTCGGGACGCGCTCGGTCACCTACTCTGCTTGTCATAGCTTACCGACCTGTTCAACCTCTGTATCTGGACACATCCTCGTCTTTGCCGGTTCGCCCTCCGGTTCGCCATCTGCTGCCACATCCTCTGCAGTCAAGATGCCTATTGCGGACGCCGTTGTCCCCGCGCATACCGGCGGTACCAAGTGCCTCAGCCCCCCTCGAGGTCTATATGCTCGGGATGTCTTCTTGTGTTCTGAGACGGCGTCGAAGCGTGCGCTCGAACATGGGATACTGAATATGAGATAGTTCAACTGGAGACCGCCCTTAAGAAGGTTCTAATGCTTCGACCTCACTGTGAGTATATGTTTCCGCGACTTGCTTCTTCGCTTTGTGTATCGCTCATATGATAGTACCTATGCATCACCAACTTGTAGCTTCCAGCCAGGGGCTCCCAAAGCTGCGAGATCATCGATAGGCCCGATTTCTCGTCAAAGTTCACTTGTATCTACATGACTGGGCTCGGGCGCTATGCAGTACTCATACGTACGTGCAACACACGTCTCCTGCTATCATTCTCCACCGCCCGGCTGCTATACTCGGCACGGTGTACTTATTGATTTTGGCTGGGATTCGGGACTCGTCTGGCGTTCTCGCGCTCTCTGTTCGCTATTGCACTGGTGTAGCATCTGAATAATCACTTGACGATACCCTCCCTCTCCTGCTGACAAGAAGCTGCTATTGTGGTGACATCGTCCACGTGCATAAGCATCACAACCATTCTCTTGCCGCCGTGGGCTCCAGCCAGATTGATCATGACACTTCATTTCTGTTCTTCTATTCCACATGTTGCCGTTCTGAATACAAATCTGCTCTTCGTGAGACCATGGAGTGCGTGGTCGCATCTGTCCAGGTATTGTAATTGTCTCGACATAACGTCCCGCCCTGTCAGGCTGGCCTTGTGCGTAGGGCTATCGGTATAGCAATCCTGACATTCGGCTGACATGCCCGTTCGCTTTGCACAAATTGCCATGCTGTCATACACGTGGGAGGTCGGGTGCTAAGAACGTCGAGACTTCGTCTTCCCGCGTTATTGTACTTGCGCTTACCATATGTCAGGACTTGTCTCTTAACATCAAATATGCGCCAGACGCGTCAGTTTATTGTCCAAGAGTGGCCATTCGGATACTTTTGCGGGATGACAACGGGACCCACATCCATGTAGCGCCCTGCCGACCATCAAGCAGAAGCCACCTGCCAAGGAACAGGGAGCCCTAGCGCGCATTAGCGCTCCTGTCATTTGTTCTCAACCTCACATCTCTCCCTCGTCGTGCGGGTCCAAGGAGAAGCGCAAGGAATAACAAAAGCGTACCTTCAAGGTCGGCTGTGCTCAGGATGACGACTGGTGCTGAACTTCCTGATGAAGTAGTCCGAAGCGTTGTGGCACCTCGTTCAAAAGGTGCGCGTAGATGGTGGCACCCATCACTCAAATCCTACTGAGAACCCCCTCGCATTCTCCTGCCATCCCAGCACCAGTCGAATTCAATCGTGTCGCTTCACCATGTCTATTGCTGTTTATGACCACGCTGGCTTCCCTTCCGAGGAGTCCATCGCCCCACCTACCCTCCACGCGAGCCGTGTCGTCTTAGACCCGCTGAAACATGTTCTTGCTGTTCGTCAGGCATTTTCTGCGATATTCGCCAATTATTTTGCGACATGCTACGAGACCAATGGTCACGATCTGGGTCGGTGCCCAGCACCTGCAGGTTTTATGCAAATCCTAGAGGATGTCGATCATCCTGTCGTGGGTTTGATCAAGAATGCTTCAGACACTGCTTGTAGGTTGACCAGGTACTATCTGCTCAGTTTAGACCTGATGAGACGACCGGTAGCGCGCCGCGATGACTTTCAGATATCCCGGAATGAGTTATCGAGACGCACGCAGTCCTCAGGTATTCGCACATTTCTTGCTTCTATGCCGTGCACTCAGTGAATTTCATGATACTCTAGTACTGTACAATGTTTCACGCGGTCGCTACCACACAAGAAATGCGTCATACACACCCACTCCTCCGACCTCCGGTTCAAGCAAGAGAAGAATGTGCAGCGATGAATCGCTCGCTCACCGTTACTCGCACACTCAGCTCCGCGGCTCATCCGATACTGGGCGTTCTCCCATTCAATTCGATGTCGAAGGGATGCGTGCCCATTCCTTTGTCGTCTCACCCACACCGATGCAATGCAATCCGGAGCAGACGGCGATCGACTTGATCATCCCCATCCTGCGGAGTGGAGCGCACGGTGCGGACGAAATACAATTTCTGACCGTCCAAACGCAGCAGTCAAATAGACTCAGGCGTTGTACTATCTTGTCCTCAGAAAGCATCGACCCATTTGATTTCCAGGGCTCGCGTGAGCGGATTCTGCGTGCTCCCCGTGCCTCCCGTATCACCTCGCCCGTCCTGCCTCCCGAACTTAGTGCAGGAAGAGAAACTGCTCCGAGCGCGAAATGTTGGAGTGGGGAGGATGTGTCGGAGACGGACGAGGTCTGACCCCTGCCTTCTTGAGCCGCTGCTTGGTCGCGGAGCCCAGCATCGAGTGGCTGCCGAAGACTGGCTCGAATGATGTGGCCGCTATGATGTAACGTTTTGTGTCAATTGATTTTTGAAGAGCCCACGCTCGCTATCGTTGGGTATTCGACAAGTCGAGCCAAACTCGGATATCAGACTCTAGAAGCAAGCAGCGCTGGACTTCTGGAGAGAGGACCGAGTTGACCGAGTGTCCTCCCGCGAAGTTCGAATAGTAACACGCTCACGTGACGCTGTTGACGCCGCCTCCGACTTCGTTAGACTTGCAGTACTATAGTGCAGCCACGGCCTCCTTACGCAAGGTCACAATGAAGTTTGTCTGAACTCCGCATATAAGGTTGCTATGTCGCATGCTAATTACCTGTCCTATTCATGGAAAGGTCCAGACCTGTCTACCGATCTATCAGAGGACGATCACGCGAAGCTCGACGAGATCCTTCGCGGGCTTCTGGCAGAATCTCATTTGCCGTCCCCTAGGAATGCTGCGACGGCTTCTCGGTCGCTTTAGATTATACTGCATGAGTGCTCGGATGCGTACAGAGCAATCAAGTAGCCCATCTTGGATACGTATACCAGAGTGGCAGGATGTGTGGCATTATTGGAGGATCTCAACGATACAGTGTGGGACCTCCTGGAGAAGAGGGACTTCACGGGCATTCGCAGACTGGGTGAGCAGAGTAGCTCTCATGTGATGCCATTGGTGCCTTGCTGAATACTGTGATTGTTTAGAGAGGTTCCGTCGTCCCCACCAGGGGAGGACAATGCTCTTCTGCGTCCGACAGAAGACTCTGATGAAGGTACGCCCGCATTGCTACAGCCCATGACATGTAGCTGACGTCAGCTAAAACAAGTAGCCCTAAAGGCATGGGAGACCCCACACATGGGAGCCGCCGTTGAAGCATTCATTCGCTACATCCTCTCCTTCCTTGGTCCGAAAATGGGCCACTCTTACACCGGCTTGCACCGCATTGACAATTATGCGAAGTATGTGGCATTGTGTGATTCAACGGGCACTGGGAAGTCACGAACAGCAGATGAGCTTGTGAAGACACGGTTCACAATCTCAATGTGCTTCCGTCGTAAAACGGATACCGGTATGTCATCTTTGATCATCTACGTTCTACAGATCCTGGTTGATCACGCCATTGAGATTTACACCCGGGGATCCTGCTGTACTTCAATACTTTACAACAAATGTAGCGGTCCAGCCATGGCTCTCCGAGTTTATATCGCGTTCCTTACGGCGCTTTTTGATGAAGTGCGGCGGATGATCGAGGAATGAGAGGGAGGCCTAGGTGAAGACAAGAGCTACACGGAAAACGCCCGTGCACTTCGCAAGTTCATGAAGGAGGGCTGGACTGCTGTATTGGCCGGTCTGAAGCGTGTTGCTTTCTATGATAGAGTGATCTCTCAAGCGCACCTGGTAAGTGGTTTGCGTATAGGTAGCCATCCGGACTAGCCATGTGATGACGACGCAGCTGATCAAGAAGCGCACGCTGCCGCCGAAGGTGGACATTTCGAGTAAGTAATTGGCTAATCTTCATCCGGACCGGTATTTATGGCGTCTCAGGATCTGCTCAGGATGCAAATGGCATGCAGGTTGTTATAGGCATGCTGAGCCCAGAGGACAGGATAGGTGTAGCCAGTACGTGCATTCGCATTGCCCTCATAACAATAGCACTGAACATGTATTAGATTGGGAACTCCAGATACCATTGACGGTCATTGTCAAGCTGTGCAATGCGTTGCGCTCATTGAGAACTTCACCTTATCACGAGTACGAGCCGCTACTGTATTTGTCATCCGACGAGGCCCATCTCTTGGCGGGCAATGCTGAATGCGATGTTTTCCATCTTCCCTTCTACGTCCGCTTCCATCTATCAGTCTGACCCTGTTACATATTACGGTCGCTCAGAGCGGAGGTGGGAGGGTCAATTTCTCCTAATCCCGCCCTTCACGGACTTAGCTTCGACCGTAAGGCCGTAGTAAGCCAGTTAGGCGATTATCTAGATCTCACAGAGATTAGCAAAATTTTCAGAGCCATGAGATTAGGACGTCCCTTTGTAAGTAGACTTTGACACTTGGCTGTTCGGGACCGTTGCTAACATATTTCATTACCGAGAATTGCTGCCCGATACTTGGAGGTTAACCATAACGTCAGAACGAATACTATTGAATACTCAGCTGAAAAGTTCCTGAACGACTCATGACCACCCAGCCGTCACCTGACGGACCACCGGAAACTCGCACGTCTCTTCGTTCGGTTACATCGCAGTTCCCGTTGGTCCCAAAGACATTCGAAGATGTTGCATTTCGAGCATCCGACACAGGTTCAGAGGCATGAAGACGTCTCCGCTGTACCTAAGACAAATACTGACGAGCTCCAAGAAGTTGCTGCCCAGTTGGCTGGCACGGAGACTACTGCAGTGTGGAAGACGCGGTCAATTACTCGAAATCAAACGAGGACCGGTGTGCAGCAGGACCGCCTAACATCATCGACTCGCGCAAACCAGCCTCCACCGGAGTCCCAAGAAAAAGGAGGAGGGAGACATTGATAGCGCTGGCTAGTCTCGGCCGAGCACTAGAGCTAAAAAGCAACAGGCTCCAGTCCAGAAAAAAGGCAAAGGAAAGCAGAAAGCCTTGAACACGGATGAGCCTGTTGTTTCAAACCACGTCGCTGAGGTATCATACGCCAAAGACAGGAACATCTCGCGAAAAGTCTTGTCGGGCTCTGGTGCTCAGGAGTTAGCAACCGCATCATTCTACCGGCCAAGCCGGCCGTGTCATGGAAGAGTTTGTTGGCTGCGTCGTTCATGAGCTGGAATAACATTCACGAACTCACGAGTGTGTTCAAGGCAGATGAGTCAAGTAGAGCATATGATGCTGTTGGGTTCCCCTGTAAGGCGTATTCTGGCCACTTTGACTGCGCTGTCAGCAGAGCAAGCGGGGAAGCCCTAAGATGACCCTATAGTCCTGTTAAACACCGATGATCATGCTTCCTTGGCGTATGGGAACATCGCACGATACTACAGCAGAAGAGCGCCCGCCCGTCTCTGGGAATCCCCTTCTTGCATCAGCAATGAATGCTGGCCCCATTGTACCCGTGCCACCCCGCAGGACTGGATGAATGTTCCTGCGCAAGGCGCTCCATACTCTTTGACTCTTGTCTCTATCCGGGTGCGCGTTCACCTGGCGCCCGTGGAGGATTACGGACGGATATGGTGACATGTCCCACCACAGCCCGCAGAATCTCCCAACCGCTAAACTAGAATGCTTATATGCGGCGTAGTGTTGCATTTCCAACCTGCCATTCCCCACACTTTCTCTTGACTCGCATCGGCCCTCCGACGACCTCCCTCCACGGCTACGACGATTCACTGACGACTTCTTGGCTGTGAAATAATCTGATCATGTCTGATGAGAAGAACAGCAGTGTGCATAGTGTCGACTCCCAGTCAGAAAAGCAGATCGCGGCGGAGCAACCCGTGGCCGTGTCAGAGTCGCAGTTCGACTTGCTCTCGTACCATGAGCACAATGCTGGGCGTCTCGTTATCGACCCTGAGTAAGTGCCACATTCTCGCGACTCTCAAACATATTGCTAAGCAGGATCTTACAGGGAGGCGAAAATCGAGTTCGGAGAGGCGGTTGCGAAGAAGCTGAAGTTGTCTCCCGATGGCACGAAGGTGCTCTGGCCGCAGCCTACAGATGACCCGGAGGATCCAATGAACGTGAGAATCCAATTTGTTCGGGTTGGAGCGCTTAGATACTGACTATATTCGCTGTAGTGGTCGGACTCAAAGAAGAACTTTCAACTCTTCATTATCACTCTGGGAGCTATAGTTCCTGATTTTGACTCAGGCACAGGTTTGTACCCACCCTCTACATGTTCTCCGCACTTGACCCGACTATCGGGCGACTTTGAGCGTCAATTGGAGATGTGAGCTAAACCGGTTAGCGCAGGTATCGCGGACCTATTTCGCCTCGCGGCTCAGTTCAACACAACAACTGGCGAGATCAATGACCGCACGTCTAAGTGCGTCCCAACATTTTTGTACCAGATGCAATCCGACATTTAGGCTCACTCGGCTGAATTCTCTGCAGCTGGAGTATCTTCCTGCTCGGTAAGTTTGCGAATCTCATGACGATGACCACCCGCTGAGGCTTGCACCAGGATGGGGCGGAATTTTCGCCGTCATGCTGATGCGTCGCTATGGCCGACTTCCGGTCCTCTGGTGGTCGCAGGTGCGGCACGGTTGTTGCTTGTGCATGGAGGCCTCATAACAAAGAGTCTGCAGGTCTTCGCTCTTGGATGGATAATCGGTTGCACGTTTGCGCCCACACTGAGGACCTTCACAGGTGAGGTCTCGTCTCATTCCTCGAATGTAACCTGTTGCCCTGTTAGCTTTATGAACGTGATGTCGTGTACATGTGCTCACGCGCTTCCTAGCTATGCGCTGTCTGAACTCAGTCTTCGCGTAAGTTTCCCTGCTGATTGGACTACTTTCGAGTCTTATCATTTGCGTGTCATAGAACCTGTCCGCAAGTCACTGTGAATAGTTTCAGCACTTTTTACGCACTTTGTCCAGCTAACCACCCGCAACAATGACTATAGGGTCTCTATGTCGTTACCGATATGTTCCCGTTCCATCTACAAGCTCGGAAAGTGAGTTCAGTCGGTCAAACTGAAGTGAATAGCGCATTAAGGCAACTCATCTGCAGCTGAACATTTGGACTATGGGCTTCATCCTCTCTCCCTTCCTCTCGCCTTTCATCTTTGGCTTCGTTGTCGCACGGATCGAGTATGTTCACCAATTCAAACCTTTGGCGTACATGTCACTAATCGGTCCCATACCACCAGTTGGAGGTGGACATACGGAATTGCTGCCATGTATGGCGTGATCGTGGTATTTATGATCACCTTCTTCATGGAAGAGACGTATGGACTCAATTCGATGGTCTGACATCAAGCTGATGTGAATTTTCTTTGCAGCATGTATGACCGTAAGCTTCCGGACCCCAAGCCCATTCCGCGCCCGAAGTCGCGTGTACTCAATCGTGTTCAGACCCTTCTGGGTTTCACTGGTGCTCGGATGGCGAAGTACCGCCCGAACTGGATGGAGGTTATCTTCGGATGTGTCAACCTCGTCTGGCGCCCGCACTTCCTTGGTATCATAGTGTTCGAGGTGCGTCGGCTTGCAGCACGTCTCGGTCACTGGCTAATTTTTTTTACAGGCTATGGTATTTGGTTTCAGCATTGGTATCAACGTAACGAATGTTGTCTTCCTCGGTTCTCCTCCCCCCGTTGGATTTGGCTTCAGTCAGTTCGGTATCGCTGGCTCCTACGGTACTCCCATCGTCAGTATCGTCTGAAGTTTACGTCCAGCTCGTCATTGAGCATCATTATCAGGTCGCTGTTCTCATTGGAGAGGTCCTTGGTCGGTACTTCAATGACTGGGTAATGAACTTCTGCATTCGCAGGAACAACGGCGTGTTCGTAGCTGAGTTCCGTCTCTGGTGAGGACGGCTGTCCAAGTGCCCATGAATATTACTAAAAATACATTCTCCACATCTGTCAGGACGTGTTATATCGCGATGCCGCTGTATCTGTGTGGGTTCCTCCTCTTGGGTGGTGCAATCCAGAACCACCTAAGTATTGGTGCACTCGTCATGGGATGGGGTATCGCTGAAGTCGCGGTTATGATCAACACCACAGCTGTCTGTAAGTAGTCTTGAGTCTTTGTCTTCGCACCGCACTGACGAGTTGATATCAGATGCGTACTGCAACGATTGTTTCCCAGCGCATCGGGTCCGCATTGCTTTGTTCACTTCTGGATCCTGATAGCTGACAAATTGTTGTTGTAGGGAGAAATCTCTGCCCTAATCAACTTGGCACGTACCTTGGGCGGGTTTAGTGTGGCATTCTTCCAAGTGCCATGGGCCACGAAGGACGGCGCACTCGAGACGTTCGGTGTCGAGGGAGCCATAGTCGTTGCGCTATTCATCCTGGTCGTACCTGCCTTGCAAATAAAGGGCCAATATCTCAGGGTGAGCTCGCAGATCATGGTTAAAGTTTCCGGACGCTGATTGTCCTTGCGTGACAGGATCGCTTTTCTGCTTGAAGAAGCACGACGGATGCATGGCGTCATGATGTGATGAGTCAAACAATGAAGCTCTTATGAACGGGTCTATAGCTCTATGTGTCATCATTGTATCCGCCTTGGATTCTCTGTACTGCTGTAGGATATCATTCTTCCAGCTAGGCCCTGCATGCAGGTCATATAAGCGCAGGACTGGCGTGACGTTCTCTTCACGATCGTCGCCCGGTCCGCTCGCCTTCCGATATTGCCTTGAACAGGGAATCACCATTGAGTGCGCCTCAGCAGAGCAGCTTCCGCAGAGGGATGGGCGCAAAGGCGTTCTGTGGAGGATTGACACATGTAGTGCTCGCTAGCGCCTCTCAAATAGAGAGAACCTAAGGATGCCAATCTTCGTGCAAGCGCCTAGCGTAGGCGTGCCGCTGGAAGAGGTGATGCAAGCGCTGATCCTTGAAGACTTGAACACAGATGAAATCTGACGAGACGCGAAGAGGAGCTGAGCAAAACCGCACATGAGGACATCACAGAAGTAGGCGAGTGACGTGGGTAGGTACGTTTGATCAAATACACATTCATGGAATGATTATCGAAGACTACCCAATTTTCATAAGGAGATAGATGGCGGAAGGAGAATGCGCAATCGCGACAGAGCGAAACTTGAGCTAAGTAAGAGCAGACCAGCGTGATGTAAGAGCCGGGCGGAGGGCATGAGACAAGCACAGGCATCCGCCTGGGAGCAATGCCAAGGTACCCAAGCGTTCAAAGATTCCGGAGGACATGTACCGAATGCATCATGCCGAGAACGCGGCGAGTGCAACCCTAGCACCGAGCAAAGAACGAATGCGAGGCCAACTTCGGCGTCCCGCGCAATGTACACAGGCACACGGAGCGCCCAAGCCTAGACCCCAGATCAGGTCGCGCGCTCACACCGACGACTGCACGGCGAGGCGGCTGGGCACTCAGCTAGTATTGCTGACGGTGCAATATGACTGATTGTGTCGTACGAAGATGACTATGACTATGGCATTTGATGATGCACTGGGACAAGCTCCTCATCCCCGAGACGTTCGATAGATAGTCTGCCCTACGCCGTCAAAGAGCCATTCCGCAACCCAAACGTCGCTGGACATCCCATGTCATAGTACAGATGACACTGTTAGCTAAAACGAAGTCTGCATCGCTGATATGTCCGTGGTAGTGCAGAAGTGCGAGCCTGCCGACCCTCCCGCCACTTGACTAGAAGACCGGCTCAAAGGCGAATCAGTCGGACCATCTCAGTTGTAGAGGAGCGTCATGTGAGGACGTGCAGAAGCTGCACGGAAGCACACCCTGGCCAACCAGTCGTCATGCTGCTGCATCTGCACATCAAATCCCATACAGTAGGGTGGGCCGTCGAACGCCCCGTGCAGATCAGCATTGAGGGAGACGAGGACAGAGCTTCGATACGCCTGAATAATCCGAACACGGATCTCACAGCAGATCGACTTTGAGGGGAGGAGAACAGAACTTTGGTACGCCTGGATGATACGAACGCGGATCTCACAAGAAAAGATCCAGGTGAGACATGATAGCTGAACAACGGAGCAGATTTTGGCCATCACAGCGCGTCCTTGGCCACAGAAGAGATAGCCCCATCACGTAGTGAACGCCGGTAACTCGTGACCCTAGCGCCGAAAGGGAGTATCTTCAGTGCTTGAGCGAAAAGAGGGAGGTTCAGGCCACCCGAGAAAGAGCGTGAAAATTAACAGATGCTGCTCCAGGACCAAAGCACTGGTCCTCGCGAGGAAGACGGGTATTAGCAAGGTTCTGGGATGGCCAAACGGGAGCAGCAGTAGCGACAAGGAGTCCCAGACAACAGTGAGAGAGCCGGCACAAGCCAGTAGACCTTAGAGTAGATCTCGCATAAGCACTAGTAGCATAAAAAGGAAGCATGTAGAGCGCGAGTCTTAGGGTAGGCGCGTCAGTGGAGGTGGTCCGCACGATGTATCTTCTGGATTCTCGCCCAAGGCTGCTCGCCAACTTCACTCAGGATCTCTTTCTCTACATCGCTCAGCTGCATCTGAGCATAGACGATGGATCCTTGGACAAGTTGTGTCTGCTCGACAGAAGGTGTGCTGCAGAGCCCGAGCGACTGCAGAGAATGTCATGGAGCCGAGCCCGTCGAGGGTCCTACATGCACGATACACGATACTGCAAAAAACTGCACATGTGTAGCGGCAAGTGTATGCAGAAAGACGGATGCAAGAACCAAAACAGGGAGGGGAAGCCATGCGAAGCGAGAAACTAGGCGGAGGCAGCCCACGAACTCAGCATGCGTCGGACGTGCCAGAGAGCCGATCCCGAGTGGATTTCCTATGGTCGTGAATGGTTGCATGATGTGAGGAGGAAACAAGCTGAAAGACGTTAGCTGGGGAGGATGCAAAGTTTTCGGAGAGTATCGGGAGCGCACGGAAGATAGACGCCAGTGCGCCAATAAGCGCCGTCTGACCGGACACACGCGTACTCTCCCGCTCTGATAATCGTTGCGTGCAGACAATGGACATGTTCTCTGTGACTGCAAATTATGTTGTCATATAAGCCGTTGTACATCCTGAGAGACGAACGTAGGTTTTGCCCTCTAGCGACCGTAATCTCCCAAGCACGAGCAATTCCAAATTCACCGTCTTGAGAGTCGGATATGTCGAGGAAACCAGCCCCGCAGCAGCAGCGTAACCCAGCCTAGCTGTCAACGGAAGAAGCGGGGAAGTCCAAGGATGATCATATAGTCCTGGCAGGTCCCATGCATGCGAAAAGACGCACTTTAGACACCGAGGATCACACTTCTTTAGCGTATGGGAACATCGCACGGCTCCGCGCGCTGATGCAGCGGAAGGGTGCCTGTCCATCTCTGGGAATCCTCTTCTTGCCTCGGCCATGCGTACTGACCCAATTGAATCTGTGCCATATTGCAGGATTGGATAAACGATTCCGCGCAGGGGGCCCTCCACGTCCTTGTCTGTGCGCGGGCGCGCGTTCTCGCGTCCCCATGAGCCACCGCCGGTCACCTGGCATCCGTGGAAGATCACGGACTGATATAGTGATACCATCCCACCGCAGCTCACAAGATCTCCCAACCGCTAAACTAGAACGCTTATAGCATGCCGCGCCGTCGCAAGCATGCGGCGTCGTGTTGCGTTGCTGACCTTCCATTCCCCACTCTCCCCGCTTGACTCGCGGTCAGCCCCCGACGACCTCTCCACGACTACGACGACTTGCTGACGACTTCTAGCTTGTGAAACGACCTGACCATGTCCGATGAGAAGAACAGTAGTGTGCATAGTGTCGACTCCAAGTCAGAAAAGCAGATCGCGGCGGAGCAACCCGGGGGGGCAACAGAGTCGCAATTCGACTTGCTCTCGTATCATGAGCACAATGCTGGGCGTCTAGTCGTCGACCCTGAGTGAGTGCGACATTTGTCGCGACTGTCTAAAATCGTTGATTGCCATCTTACAGAGAGGCAAAAATCGAGTTCGGGGAGGCGGTTGCGAAGAAACTGAAGTTGTCTCCCGATGGCACGAAAGTGCTCTGGCCGCAGCCTACGGATGACCCGGAGGATCCCATGAACGTGAGCCCGGCCGAATTTGTTTGGATTGGAGCGCTTAGATACCGACTGTATGCACTGTAGTGGTCGGACTCAACGAAAAACTTCCAACTCCTCATTATCACTCTGGCAGCTATCATTCCCGACTTCGACTCTGGCACAGGTTCGTCTGGTCTCTTCGCACTATCCGCACTTTCTCCGATTATCTGGCGAATGTGGGCGTCATTTGAACTCGTCGGATTAACCGGTTTGCGCAGGTATCGCGGACATCTTCGCCCTCGCGACTCAGTTCAACACGACAACTGGCGAGATCAACGACCTCACGTCCAAGTGCGTCTCAACATTTTTGCGCTCAAATCTGTCCGAAATACATACTTACGCGACCGGATTCTCCACAGCTGGAGTATCTTCTTGCTCGGTATGTTTGCGCATCTCATGACGATTACCCGCTGAGATTGATACCAGGATGGGGCGGAATTTTTGCTGTGATGCTGATGCGTCGTTACGGTCGGCTCCCGGTTCTCTGGTGGTCGCAGGTGCGATTCTATTATTGCTTGTGCACGGAGGTCCCTTAACAAAGATTCTGCAGGTCTTTGCTCTCGGATGGATGATCGGTTGCACTTTTGCGCCTACGCTGAAGGTGTTCACAGGTGAGTTTTCATCTCGATATTTAAACATAGTTCCTTCTCTTGCTACGTTGGCTATCACGTGGAGTCTTCGCTTGGATTACGTGAGACTGTGATTTGAAGTCTATGGGCTAATGCGTCCCCAGCAATGCGGTGCCTGAACGGATTCTTCGCGTAAGTTCCTGTGCTGTTGGAGGTACTGTCGAATCTTACGAATTTTGCGTCGCAGAACCTGTCCGCAAGTCACTGTGAGTACTGCGAGCACTTGGTATGAATGCCTTCCAGCTAAGCACTCGTAATGATACTTTTAGGGTCTCTACGTCGTTACCGATCTATTCCCGTTCCATCTCCAAGCTCGAAAGGTGCATCGAGTCGGTTGAATCGAGGCGGACAGCGTGTTGATGCACCCTCATCTGCAGCTGAACATTTGGACGATGGGCTTCATCATCTCGCCCTTCCTCTCGCCCTTTGTCTTCGGCTTCATTGTCGCACGGATTAAGTACGTTTACCAGTGCTGGACGCCCACATTTATATCGCTAATCTACCCCATACCCCAGTTGGCGATGGACATATGGAATTGCGTCCATCTACGGCCTAATTGTGGTCGTCCTGATCACATTCTTCATGAAAGAGACGTACGTATTCATGCCGATCGTCTGACATCGAGTTGACCCGACGCTCGAACTCTGCAGCATGTACGACCGCAAGCTTCCGAATCCCAAGCCCATTCCGCGCCCAAGGTCGCGTGTCCTCGCTCGTGTTCAGACGCTGCTGGGCGTCACGGGTGCACGGATGGCGAAGTACCGCGCGGGCTGGACAGAGGTCATCCTTGCGTGCTTGAACCTCGTGTGGCGCCCGCACCTGCTTGGTATCTTATGGTTCGAGGTGCGTCGGCTTGCAACAAGTCTCGGTCACTGACTTATGTTGTCACAGGCTATGGTGTTCGGTTTCAGCATTGGTATCAACGTAAGTCAGCCACCTTACCCATCCGCGAAGACGCAACTCACATATCGTCTCAGACAACAAATGCCGTCTTCCTCGGGTCTCCTCCCCCTGTTGGATTTGGTTTCAGTCAGTTCGGTATCGCTGGCGCCTATGGTACCCCCATTGTCAGTATCGTCCCAAGTTCACGTCCAGCTCGTAGTTGAACATCATTATCAGGTCGCTGTTCTCATCGGAGAGATCCTTGGCCGTTACTTCAATGACTGGGTGATGAACTTCTGTATTCGCAGGAACAATGGTGTCTTTATAGCCGAGTTCCGTCTGTGGTGAGTACAGCGCCGGTCTAATTACCCGTGGATACCATTGAAGGCTCGTTGTCTACTAGGACGTGTTATATCGCAATGCCGCTGTATCTGTGTGGTTTCCTCACTCTGGGTGGCGCAGTCCAGAACCACCTCAGCGTTGGCGCACTCGTCATGGGCTGGGGTATTGCTGAAGTCGCAGTCATGATTAACACTACAGCTGTCTGTGAGTACTCTGACTGTCCCCCTCTTTCCTGATACTGATGAGTTGATATTAGACGCATATTGCAATGACTGCTTCCCAAGGCATCAGGTCCGTCTTGCTTTGTTGTTTCTGGATCCTAGCTCCTGATGGTGTATTCCTGTAGGGAGAAATCTCTGCTCTGATCAACTTGGCGCGTACCTTGGGCGGGTTCAGTGTGGCGTTCTTCCAGGTACCATGGGCTACGAAGAACGGTGCGCTGCAGACGTTTGGCGTCGAGGCCGCCGTAGTCCTTGCGCTATTCTTCCTGATCGTCCCCGTCCTGCAAGTGAAGGGTCAATATCTCAGAGTGAGTCCTCAGGTCATGGATAACGACCCAAGGTGCTGATTGTCCTCGTGCGACAGGATCGTTTTTCTTCTTAAAGAAGCATGACAGATTCACGGCGTGCATGATGTGATGAGTCGAAGGGACGGATCCTCTACGATTGAGTTTGTAGTGCTGTGTATCGTGATCGCATCTGTACCAGTGTACTTGGTTGTCTGTACGATATCCTTCTCCAGTCTAGAGCGGGATTCGTGAGGGCATGATGGGGCTTGCCGACCGTTCGATCGGAGCTTCAATCTTGACGCAAGCTCGGAGCGCATATGCGAATACTCCGTCAACCGTACCCTGCAGACTTTTCGCTGAAACTTCTAAGGTTGAACCCTTCAATCTAATTCGTTGACAATTCGATATGCTAGCGTCTACCGAGAATATTCGTGAATCTTCTGGACTATTTATGCTACGTTTGCCATCTGCCTGAAGGAGAGACTAGACATCCAACTGGCCGTGATTTTGAACCATGATGACGTCCTGCAGTGGCCGAGTCCGTTTCGCATGTCCAAGGCTGAATTACTTCGTGGTGCACATCTGATGGGTGTCGCGGGTGAAGAGATGATACCACGCGATTTTAGATATACTAATACCTTGGATGCCTTTCAGGCATTCTATGTAAATAAGTATGTAGATCACCAGGCTCATGAACTAGCATTTTGAATAACAAATATCGAAGCATGTAAGATTTACTTCAAGACATGTTCAAGATGAGCTTGTGATATCAAGATGAGTTCAAGACATGTGCAGACAAATGCTCCAAGACAAAGACCTCTCGTCAAGACCAAGAACACCCAAGATAGCTCAAGAAGTATGTAATCTTCCAGTGAGGCTTCAAGACATAGACGTCGTGTCGACATGAAATAAACGGCTAAATAGTAAGCAAATTGCTGGATATTCTCATCATGGTCATGAAAGTGCACGAGGTGCTGGTGAATAGCAGCGGTCGAGGTCGTCGACACGTGGATAATTTTTAGGCGCTTGCCAGGCGGTAGGTAATTGGATATATACTAGATATCCATTCGTTCATCTCCTTAGTTGTCTCAGTTACAATGCAGATGGTTTGACTCTCCCTTATATGGTACCCTGTGGAAACTACTTGAAGTTATAGTTCTCGTATCCGCTTGATTAGGTCTACTGTGTCAGACCTTTTCAACGCGGACCTTAGGCGCTTGTTTGGGCTCTCACAAGTACTGACGCTGCTTCGCAGAATTGCATATTCAGTTGAAAACATAGACGCGTAATCATAAATACTAGCTCCCAATGCTTCTCCTGTTGTGCACTCATACGTATTAAGTGGAGGTGTTGTACGTCAGTAAATACCAGGGAATACCCGATACGGCACCTTCACCGCCCACTTGTCCCACTGCTTCCCGAACTGCGGTCCTCCTGCGACGTCCTCAACCACACCATAACCACAAGGTATACCTCATACACAGGCAACTGTTTTCCCCCATGTCATGTGCAACAATCCGCTCTCACTCACCTGAGAACCACGGCTACCTCGGAAGCAAAGGGTGAGTAGGCCACGGCGACAGCAAGGACCCAACCAATGGTGTAGGTAGAAGGAAGGAAGGCGAATGCTTTCTGTGCCTCGCGTTGTGTTCCAGGTGAGCGCTTGGAGAATCTTCCTGGCGATTTGGCTGGAGGGGCTCTGGCGTGCAAGGATGACTGCGATATCGCATGCACTGCTCGCCCAGATGATAATATTCTGGCAGCAATCCCCGTGACCACACATGCTTAAAAAGCGCAAGATAAACGTATGTCATGAAGAGCAGGAAACTCCCGCAGGCCATTCATGAAGACACGCTCCCCAAGAGTGGCCACTTTAGCGAGTTCGTCTGCGTTTGGCCGAGGTGTCGGCGCAGACATAGTGACATGGTTGGCTAGGGCGGTAGCGAGGATGAGCGGGATCTTGACGAGTGATATGGTAGGGTCGTAGTAGTCTCGATGAGTGCGTAAGCAACATCAAGATAGCAAGGAATTTGTCCATGAGACCAGGGTTCACACCGGGCGCTCGGAACTGTGACTTCCCTGGGCCCGCGGAGTATGTTCCCAAAGACACACTATGAAGAAAAGAAGACCTAGAGCGTTGAAATGGGAGGTCCCAGTGACTGTGGCCAGAATTCCGTCCGGAACAGATTGTATTGTCCCAAGATGAAAATTCTATCGGCGAGAGATTATGAATCATCAACCCAGTTTGAGAGATGTCCCTATCACCATGCCCAATCCAGGTCAACTCGGTGAACAAGTCATCAATGCGAAGGCGAAATACCATACTCGAAAAAGTCTTATGCGTAGGCCACATTCCTGCTCATCATTGCAATCACCTGCCGCGCACAACGCAAGTCCGCTTTGAGAGTCGTAATGCACATATGATGGAGATCTCGGCCGTGAAGGTAAATTCTAGTATTTGAGTTTCCCGAGACAAGAGCAAGGTTCCGTTATCGACGCCATCTGTGTTTTCAATATTCAATGCTGGTGGCTGCACAGGCTAGCCGTAACGCACAGCCCCCGCACGATCCGATTCCGGCATGTGCCCCGCGGAGTTCGACCTTCCCGAGGAGGTTAGCGCTTGACGCTTGACGGATCCTGCCGCCCTCAATGTCAGACATCGTCAGCCCTCTGCTAAACGCTACACCTACTGGAAAAATTGTTAGACGAAGAATCTCGTCAGCTGTGGTTGGGCGTTCATGAGTTATATCATCAATTCGACTTTGCTCTCACAACTCAGCCAGAACAAGCCACGTCGCTCAGTATATTCAATCTGGATTGTCCACGTCTGTAGCTCACGAAGTCAAAAGAGAGGCACGGACACTGCATTCTTGTATATGTCCACCCTGCGATCGTTAAATAAGCTCGTCTTAAAGGCTAAAAACAATATTAGCCATAAATGTAGCGAAGTCAGTGGTCTCGGACGATGTCTAGCATCGTGGCTTCTGCTAGCCGAGTCGGTCAGCACCGGCGTGTTGTTATTGAGTTCTCAGAAGAGATTAGTGATGCAGCATCTTGAGGGTAAATAATTTACAGAAGTTAATCAGAACTACGGTAACGAACTGAAAGACAAGGGGAAAAAAGCTCGTCCCTCCTAATACCATGTTCCAGAGATCTCAAATGCCATCCAGAAGCGCCATCTCGTCATTTGTGTTGCAGTATCCACATCGCTGCACAATGCAGGTATAGTCCCTGGTTGCATCGAGTCACTACGTCACTGAATCTTGAGCTCAATACTCCACATACCAGACTCGTCGGGGACGCTGAGTCCTAGACGTCCCTTCTTGTATTCTGAGACGCGGGACTGCAAGAGCGCCATCTTCCTGATTCCTGCTCCGGACTCCCTGCATCTCCATAGTTAGTACCAAAGCGGTTATATGAGAGACGAGAGGTGGACGTGGGCCCATTACCTGAGGTCTCTGCTTGGCTGGCTGCCATTACGCCGTCGACCTCATTTATCTCTATGGGGTCGCCATTGAACCCGGTAGCAAGCTCTCCGGCCATTTCGCTGATAAATGACACGAATCGTACACTTGATAATTGCGTTGTGCTATCGGACACCTGCGTCAAGCTCCCAGGCGAGAGCTGCTGCTTCTCGCCGCGTCTTGCCATGTTATACGCGGCGTTCCGCAGGTTGAGTAGGAATCGTGAGACAATGATTGAAGAAACCCTGTAACGAATTATGAGCAAGAGGCGAAGGAGAGAGAAAATGCATTCCTACGAACGGGGTCGTGAAGTCCGCGACAGCGTAAACAAATGACTTCCGACAGGAATCGCTTGAGCTTGATAACGGGTAGATATAAGTTGTAACTTACGTCTGTGGTCCAACCCACAATGTTTATGATGTTCAGAATCAATGCGAGTCTAACAATGTCAGGAGTGAGCGCTGCCAGGAGTAATGTGTTAGATGATGCTCACAAAAAGTATGCAGTACCTCAATTTGAAGGACATCAATAAGCGTTTGCATGAAGGGATTTAAACGAGCGTACCATCTCTCAGAAGCATCGTCACAAGCGGCATCTGAACTCCACATCGGCTGGCCTGCCTCTTCAGGGTATACGTCTTCGTCCAAGTAGTGACCAGGACCAGAATGTCTGATACGATTACGCATACCCGCGTTGTAATAGCCACTTGATAAGCACAGATCAGGGCAGTTTAGTTATCAGATGGACGGACAAGGGAACAAACAACTTGCATCTGATGGGAGCGATGTTAGAGACGAGCTTTGAAGGATATCGGATACGTGACGCACTTAGTGTTTAGGGCCTGTGATACATTGTCTCCTATGAAGCATTGGATACCAAGGACAGGGAGAACGGACATTTGGTACGTGTTCTCAATCGCATTAGCATACTGTTCGGGGAAAGTAAGTTGCGAGTGCGGGATTTATCTCTGACGTCCGAAATGGAGAGAACGTACGACATTGGTGGCTACAGGCACAAGGCTCAGTGCGGCCACGAGTAATGACAGTATCAGGATCCCTCCGCTGATGGCGTAGACACGGACCGCCGAGAAGGCTGCGAAATAGTGGTTGTCAGGACGCTATACAAGACATGGCGGTTTGTATCACCTGCCCATATTACAAATAACGTAAACGTGAGACCTTGTTGCACCATATCTATGGCCGTACACCTGAAGCAAAGGCTTAGCATTGAAAGTGGTCGGAATGTTATTATCACGAACCCCTAGTACGCCGGTCAGATTGAGGTGAGTCTTATCTCATAGAAAACTACTTGCCTCGGTAGTGTAGGTAACCACAAAGTTCAGCAAGTTTGCCACGGCCCAAAGAAAAGTAAAGCATCGGTTAGAGTAGAAGAGCAGATTGACGCTGTTGAGCTTTTTGCCCCAGATAAACCTGATCTCTTCGCTAACGGTAAGAGAATGGTCGTAGAGAATCAGGACTGTCAAATGCACCGTGAGATGGTTGCGGGGATGAAGTATGTTGTGAGACGTACCGCTTCCTGCAACAGAGCAGCACCAGCTGATGTAACTAGCAAAATTTTGAGCGCAGTATCGCTTGGTGACCCAGCGAGCAATTCACGACTCACGAACTCTGGAGATAGCCGATCACATCCGCGGAGACATCCGGACCCTGGTATGACATCTGTAGAATGGCACTGGCTAGACGAATGGTTAAGAATCGAACGGGACTATGCGAGTCGCCTAGTGGAAGCGGAACGAAAAGTGCGTCGGAGACTGGGAAGATATCTTGTCGTGCAGATACCTATATCAAGGTGCATCAGCACTGGACTCTCGTGAGGGGTGCTGATAAGGTGGTTCACACATTCACGGAGGTAATTCGACCCACAAGTCTGAGGATCAAAGTTCGAGAAGACGAAGATGGGGATAGCAGCATCTGTGACTAAGTTCCGCGTCAATGCTATGATGCGACCACGCACTATCTGAACACGTCGTAAAGGATTCATGTTAAGTCTTCCAAGCACGCATGTAGAAGGAAAAGGCTAAAGAGGTGCAGAGGACGCAGCTTCGTCGTGTCCGTAGAACAATGGAAGAAGGCTTTGGTAGAAACGGTGAAAGACGTGAAGCGCTATCCGCCTGCATGGTTTCAAATCGTTACAAATCTTTCCAGCTGTGATACGCAGTATCTTCTCTTGGGACGATTTGGATCGAAATGGGTTTAGTCTTGTCAAGTGATCTGTCAATGAATGGGGCAGAGCATCTGAGGAGACAGAGAAGACTCTGGGCGCATCATATTACCAGGGGAATCATCGCATCTCTTCGATCCACGAGGTTGCGGCATCTGACCGCACATCGTGCAGTGCAGTGAGCTGTGCAGAGCCCGGAAGTTTCCGTAATACACTTGGCGCTCAACAGCCGCTCGTTGACTTCGGCGAGACCATGTAGGTGATTCTGGGCCTCTCTATTCGCTCCGAGAAAAAGGTAGAATACTGATGAAATGTTCTTTCCTGTTTATACGCAGACCAATCAGGAGACTTGACTCGTCAGTACATGAAGGCCTCATCAAACGAAGAGGTGCTATCATACCATGATCTCGCTCAGATTGAAAACCAAAAATGCTCGCATAACAGAGGCTCATCCACCAAAATCGAGACAATGAACTGAGCGGCAATTGTGCAGAGTATAGGTGCTGTCGTATCTTCGATTGCCATCTACATTGCATACAGCATACATAGAAGGGATCGAGTGCGATGTGCCAGCAGCTAGAATATGACGGCTGCGAAATGTGCAAGGCGTGGTAGCCTCTCTGAGCTGATATGCATAAAACAATCTCTGATCAGTATATAAAAAAGAATAACTCACTCCAGAGTATAGCGAGAACCTCGTGCACCCGAGCACTGGATACATCAGCAGTCGTCATATACGACCTCTGAGAGCGCGTCTTCACCGAAGCAAGTAGCCTTCATGTAAGAATGATTAGAGTTGAAGGACTTAGCTCTTAACTTGAAACTATGTACTCACATTGGATGCTTCTCCGCCCTCTACACCCCATCTTTAACAGTGGTGAGGCTCAAGGGAGACAAAACATGATAACAAGGTGTTTGGATTTGGTCCCCGAGGGTATCGCAATTGACCAGCTACAGAGGGCCTAGCACAAGAGGTTGGTAACAGTACATGGTCTCTCCATGGCGCTCATCCGGGCTGTACACGAAGGATCAACGGATTATATAGAGCCTCGTTGAGATCAAACTGAGGCTTACGAACCAGACCTGCAGAAGACTCGACGCCAATCCTTACGACGTGCCACGTTTTGAGGGCAAGAGAGAAGTTGCACTGTGACCTGCAGAGTCTCTCAATCTAGGAAGTAGAAGAGGAATAGAAACGGAGGACGGGCGCGAGTAACAGATAAAAAAGGACACTGGAAGAGACGGTCGCAATGCAGTGGATGGAACGCATACATTGTAAGAACTCAGAAATTCTCGCGAATGTGGGACGTTGAGAGGTGCATAGTGTTGTCCCAGTACCACAGGTGAAACGAAGCGAGTCTACATAGCTTAAGGTCTTCAGCCTGACGCCTTGCACTAGTGCCACGCAGTCAGCCAATCAGAGTGTTCCACATCCAGATCAGATCGTGCACCAACATCGGCATCCGCCGGGACGGGCGTCCAACCATCAATCGCATCGCTGTGAACCATTGACAATATCCCGAGTGAGCTCTAATTCGGTCAATCATCGACATGCGGCACCTAATCGACGATACATTTGCTAAAATTGAGTGTGTGCTACGGCTTTGAGAGTCTCACTTCCACGAATACCGCAGTCCCAGGTGATCTCCTGCTTGTTTCACAGAAGCTCGCAGTTCGATTCCTCATACTTATGCGGGATACCCAGGAGAGATTATAAGGCACCTTATATGCGCTCTACTTGTAACAGTGAGACCGTGCCGCGACATGTCACGGAAAGTTATGCCAGACGCTGTCTCAGGTCAAGCATCCGTGAGTGGGAATGGTCCCATTCGCCGTATCAGACTCTTATCTTATCGTGCAGATGGTCTTCCCGTAACAACATAACGTTGTACGGATATTCAATAGGACAAGACCTTTTCTAAAACGGGGGACAGCGGTAAATATGCAAGTCGATGCAACGTGCGCTAATGACTCTTCCGGAACGCAGTATCGCTGTTCTCCGCAGCACAACGCGAGTGCGGTGAGCGGAGTCATTTAAATAAACATCTAGACGTACTCAATACGTGGAGCGCAGCATGAATCTCTGCCCTACAAATCCCTGCAAGGCACGCGGATAAAATGCCCCTATCTTCCCGATTGCCTGGAACATCATCACCATCCACGGCCCGGGCTGCATGTAGGGTCAAACGTACGGCGTTTCTCGGGTTCAATGCGGAAAGCGGATGTGCACCGGACAGTCGCATTATAGAATATTAATTTCTCGAGGTAAGTGTGTTTGTGCATGTTTCGCAGACTTGCCCTAATTATGAGGACGGCACATAGGACTATCCAACCGTAGGTTTCTAAGCACTAGTATAACGGTATCCCTGACGCTATATGACAGATTCAACCGATCAGATTTACCCTGAACAAGCCGCTGCTGTGCTTGTGGACCGTTTATACATTGTTTGGTCAGTCTCGGCCCTGAAGTGGGAAACTCATGTAAGTAATATGTAGGTGATATTTAGAACAGCAGAGTTCAGAGAAATGATGTTTATGTTGACGTCCTCGCCCGAGGAAAAGGGTGCTTGTTGGCTTCTTCACATGCGGATCTTGGACTATACGGCAATCGCCAACCCGCGTGGGACCGCGAAACGAAGCGGGCGACTCATTTCCTACATCTACAATGCTGAGAAGATGCTAGTCTTATACGTACTGAGGAAGAATCGATGGGCCGACGTCAAGAATCCGTCTAGGTGGTGCGGATGCATTACACATAGAGTTTCGCTCAAATGTTGACACTCTATACAGGAAAACACTGGTCTTGGCATACTGATAACACTTTGAAGACAGTAGAATTGCAAAATTTTAAGACGTTGACCTCGGTATGCGGCCGCGCTCAAATGCAGCTGATCCACTGAGCGACGCCAACGGCAGCGGCAGGATTCCGGCTATGCCATTGCCGGTGCTTGCCGAGATACATTGGGTTAGGGTTGGCCTCTCGCATACTGAGTTTGTTCGTTTTTTAAGCTAATTATTGCAGCTTCCGCTTTATTCATACAAGCTATCGACATCATATCATAATTTTAGTCGGTTTCTGTGTTCTAACCCGATGGTTTTGACGATTCCACCGCAAATAATCAAGTGTCGAGGTAAATGGACCCCGTCGGTCTTCTCGCCCCTTGGCCGAAGCCAGTAATCTTATTGACTGAGGTGATATTTCTAGGCGACTCGCACCGGGTTCTCTAACCCCGAATGACTCTTATCGATGTCAAGACTCAGGGGCTTGACATCTCACCGTATCCGAGTTCCACCGCAACGACAAGGAGCCGAATGAAAATAGCCTTCGTGCTACCTGAGACTCGGGCGTCGTCCGGTGCATTGCCCGACATCGTAAATAGCAATTAGCTTGATGCACATCGAGGCTTGCGTGAGTTGACCGTCTACCGGACGGCCGTAATTCCGGAATCTGATTTGCTCAACGCGAAGTGCCCTAGTCTCTAAGCGAGCATGACATTGCATCTGCTCATTCCCGTTCATCAGCGCTGGCTTGGGCTCCCGGCCTGTCACTCTCTGAATTGGCGCCATGATGTGCTGCGATAGAACGGCCGGACCCTGCGTTCTTTGTTTTCTACCTGGGACGGCCACTCGTGACTCCACGCGACGATGGGATTTAAGGAGAGCGTCCCATCCCTCACTAACCCAGTCCACCCGATACTCAGTACTGAACTCTATCCCAGAGATATGACCACGCCCATCCCCTCTCCTACGCGCATCCCTTTCCTGGGGAATGCTGCCTCACTCGACAGGGACATGCCCTACCAGTCGATGAACCTCCTCGCGAAGGAGTACGGCGAGATCTACCAACTCACCATCATTTGTGAGTGTAGTGTACCCTGCGATTACGATGGACTGTAACCCTAGCTATCGACACTGCCACAGCACGCAAGATCCTCGTTGTCAGCTCCCAGAGGCTTGTCAACGAAGTTTCCGACGAGAGCCGCTTCCGCAAGATGGTCGCAGGTGGCCTCGCAAATGTTAGGCTCGTAGCAGGAGACGGCCTGTTCACTGTGTGTCTCGTTCATATACAACCTGCCCTGCAACGCCGCTGACCAGGACGCAGGCGCATGTTCCTGGAGATGAGAACTGGTACATCGCTCGTGCGTCCCATTCCCCGCGTCGACGTTTACCACCTGAATGCTGACATGCTGGAGGTCACTCCCAGACCGCCTGCTTATGCCCGCGTTCAGCCCGACGGCCACCCAGGGAATGTACGGTGACATGATGGATATCATCTCGCAGCTGGTGCTCAAGTGGGAGAGGTACGCGTGCTTTCTTGTCATCTGATAGACATGTTTGAAATCCCCGCCTGCAGGTACGGCCCAGAATATGCTATTGACCCTGTCGCCGACTTCACGCGACTCACTCTCGACGCCCTCATGTTATGTTCCATGAATTACCGGTATGATCCCCCCGCCTGTCCTGTTAGTCCTTGCTTAAGTACGAAACACAGACTGAACTCTTTCTATCGTGTGCGTATTATACTCGTTATCTGTGATGATACCTCTACCTCATCGCCTGCGCGCGCTTTCAGGAAGAGACTCATCCCTTCATCACCTCCCTTGGCGACTTCCTCTTCCAGTGCATGACTCGCGCCAATACCCCAGCGATCGTCAATGCCCTCAAGCTCAAGACGCAGGCGCAGTTCGAAGAAGACCAGCGGGTCTTGAACAGTCTCGTCGATGAAGGTAAGCGCGTGTTCTTTGGCTTGTATGTCATTACTAGTGCTAACCAAGGGCAGTTCTCGACGAGCGCAAGGCGCATCCGATCGACAAGAACGATTTACTGAATTTGATGTTGAATGGGGTGGACAAGGAGACGGGAAAGAAGCTACCGGAGCAGACTATCAAGTACAATGTGAGTCATCGACTGCACAGACCTCTTCTTACACTTACTCGTCTCGGGCTCAGTTGTTGACCTTCTTCATTGCTGGTATGTCTGCGTCCACTTGGCTTAGAATGCACCATGCTCATTGGTTGCGTCGTCAGGGCACGAAACTACCTCAGGCGAGATCTGGCATCGAACTACGTGGCGTGTCGCTCACTTACTCGTACCAACTATCACAGGAATGCTCACATTTGCTATATACCACCTCCTGAAGAATCCTGAAGCGATGCGAAAGCTCCGGGAAGAGATAGAAACCCAGATCGGAGACCGTGTCGTGTCCGTCAAGGACGTAAACAAGTTGCCCTACCTCATCGGTACATACCCTTATGCATCTCTGTCTACATGTGGAACTAAATGAGCTGACTAAATCCAGCTGTAATGCGTGAGACGCTCCGGCTGACGCCAAGTATTCCTCAAAGGGGTACATCAGCAATTGAGGATACGACGGTGGCAGATGGCAAATTTGCGGTGCCAAAGGGTATGAATATCATTGTGAACATTTCGGCGGCACACCGTGACCCACTTGTCTGGGGAAATGATGTAAGGTCACTCGTCCATTCCGAAGGGCATTAGTTCAATATTTAATGGTATAGGCGGATGTATTTCGTCCTGAGCGTATGCTAGATGGAAAGTTCGAGGCGCTCCCGGTAAGCCCATAGGCTACTTTGCGTCACAGACTTCTACTAATGTATATTTTCCAGTCGAACGCCTGGCAGCCATTTGGCAATGGCATGCGTGCTTGTATCGTAAGAGTCCTTCATTGTGCTGTTAACGAAGCTTACTGGGTTACCAGGGCCGCGCATTTGCATGGCAAGAAGTCCAGCTCGCATTGATCACACTTCTGCAGAAGTTCGACTTCGTCCTGGACGACCCGTCCTATGATCTCCACGTCAAGCAAGCACTCTCAATCAAACCTGCCAGTCTGCGTATTCACGCGATACCACGGGCCGGTCAGGGAAGACTCCTCGCTGTACCTTCATCCACGTTGCTCCGTGGCGCAATGACTCCGAAGGACCATGCACAAGTTGGTGCCGCGGAGGGCACAGCGCAGCAATCCCTATATGTGCTGTACGGGTCAAACACGGGATCTGCGGAGGCATTTGCCCAGCGCATCGCCTCGGTGGCAGCCTCACACGGTCCGTCGCAGCATTTCGATCGAGACTAATGCCTCATTGGTTTTTAGGCTTCCGGGCTTCCATTGGTACTCTCGATTCTGCGACGGCGCACGTGCCAGCGGACGGTCCGGTTGTAATCATCACTGCTTCGTACGAAGGTCGGACTCGTCATCAATACTCTACCAGTACTCAGCAGCTAATGTCAGGCAATCTTTAGGTAAACCGACTGATAATGCAGCTCACTTTGTCGAGTGGATCTGCAGCTTGAAAGATAACGAGATGTCCAAGGTGGTATATGCTGTTTTCGGTTGCGGAAATCGCGACTGGGTCCAGACTTACCAGCGCATCCCGAAACTGTGCGACGATATACTGGCTGCGCACGGCGCAGAGCGCATTGTACCACGCGGAGAGGGCGATGCTTCAAGCGGCAACTTTTTCGAGTCATTCGACACGTGGGAGGCACAGCTGTGGGGTACATTGGACAAGGTAGATATCACCTCTTCATAAGCCGTATAATCATTGATACATGAACTATACGAATAGAAATACGAGACGAAGATGTTGGACACTTCGATTGCTGGCCTGGACATCAAGACCGTGGACCCAGGAACTGCCCGGGCCGAAATCCTTCGTCAACCGGATGCATCCCTCGGGACTGTTATCAAGAATGAGTTACTAACGGCTCCTGGCGCCCCTGTGAAGCGTCACATTGGTGAGCCACTTCTCAAGACCATCCCGACACTTCTGACAATGTTGCAGAATTTGAGCTTCCTGAACATATGACATACCGTGCTGGCGATTATCTGGGAATGTGAGCCATTTCCCTTGATTCTTTTGTAGTACTGTTGACAAGAAGGTACAAGTCTACCCATTAACCCTGCACGGGATGTCCGCAGGGTTCTGGCAAGATTCGGATTATCTGCCGAGCAAGAAGTACGCTCGTGTTTACGTAGCTCTCGCTGCGCTTGGCTCATGTGGATGTATCGACGTATAGGTCGTGGTTGCGTCAAACGGACCAACGTCTCTACCTACGAACAAGGCTGTCAATCTCTTCACGCTGTTTAGTGGCTACGTGGAGCTCTCTCAGCCCGCCACCAAGCGTGACCTCGTGGTCATGACGGATGCCACAACTACGGAGGCATCTAAGAAGTCTCTCCGCGAATATACTGCCACTTATTCCGAGCGCGTCTTTGGAAGACGTTTGAGTATCTTGGATATCCTAGAAGATCATCTAGACATCAAGCTTTCCCTCGGAACATTTCTATCCATGCTTCCATCAATGCGCATTCGGCAGTACTCGATCTCGTCGTCTCCACTCTGGAACCCGCAGCACGCCACACTGACCATCAGCGTCATCGAGTCGCCTGCCCTCTCTGGACGCACTGAACCATTCCTTGGAGTAGCGTCGACCTATCTCGCAGGCTTACGCCCCGGGGACAAGGTCCAGCTCGCAGTGCGAGCATCTAACGTCGACTTCCACCCACCATCGGACCCGACCATTCCGCTGGTCATGTTCTGTGCTGGTTCCGGCCTCGCACCTATGCACGGTTTCCTTCAGGAGCGCGCGATGCAAAAGGAAGCCGGACGCGAGGTAGCGAGCAGCCTGCTCTTCTTCGGCTGTCGGTCACCGACGGATGATTTCTTGTATGCGGACTCGGACTTGAAGATGTGGGCAGAGCTGGGTGTGGTGGATGTCCGGCCGGCATTCTCCAAGTCTTCGCAGCACTCTGGGGGCTGCAAGCATGTCCAGGAGTAAGTATGGGAGATATTAGATCTAGAACAAGATGCTGACTTATCTAATATAGCCGCGTTTGGCACGACCGAACGGACGTCAAGGAAGCATATCAAGCAGGATGCAAGGTTGATGTTTCAGAGTACTCTGTCGGTGATTTCATGCTCATGCTTTGCTTGTAGTTCTACGTGTGCGGAGCTGGCAAGGTCGCCGCTGGAGTGAAGGAAGTGCTCATCGCCATCATCAAGGAGATCAATCCACAGGCCGATGATGCACACGCTGTGGAGATCTTCTACGACATTACAAGCGATCGCTATGCAACAGATATCTTCGAATAGGCCAGAGGCACCGCTGACTGCTAGCTGTTGTACATTACTTCGAGCTCTTCACCGTAACTGTCACTACAACATGCATATCCAATTTTAAGCTCGAAGTGAGATGATGCGTGAAAAGTGTGCCATATTTGAACTGCAAGCGGTCACTTCATTGGCTGAGCGCCTATTTCCTTGAAGTAAATATTCAACTGAGCGCTGAAGGGCTGAGGCGCCTAGCTTGAAGTCGTTGAAACTGATGCGCTTGCTATTTGTCGTCATTATTCAGATTGGGGCCCCATGCCAATAACCAGGTTCATTCACTATTCACTGGATATGCAGAGGGATGTCAAAGTAAATTAGCGACCTGTACCACTCTAGAAATATTGTGCAGATCATTGTGAGGCTTTCACATTCACTCGCGCCTAGGTATGAGTATAAGAACGTCTAGTCATGAAGCACAATGGTCGAGATCTCTCACGGTACACTAGCGAAAAGTACAATATCTCAGCTCGAGATGGACAGAATGCCACATTGACCCAAAATATCTATCACACGAAGTATTCTCTCTATATGTTGATCATGATGTTCAGTTGCCCGAGTTGCTGGTTACATTCGTGAACGGCGTATTTGCGAACCCGACCTGATTGTTGCCGGAGTCATAGACAAAATAGAACCGCTCGAGCCACGCGAGGCCGTTGGTGAAGTCGAGACCGGAGCCAGAGTTCGATCCGTTATCACCAACGACGAGGTAGACATTATCATCCGTGCCGCCCAATTTTGAGTTGAGCTGCCAATGACAATGTCAGTAATGCGCACTAATTGTACAAAGGCCGCCCGTATTCATACCGCTCGGGGCCAGATCTGGGCGTCGGGGGTGAACTCGTATGTGATCTAATGTCGAGGGATAAGATGACGCGCAGGTGAAAGCTAATGGAGGTCACATACGTTTCCAATGTTGAAAAACAGGCTCTCGAGATTACCGAACTGGTCTGCCGGAAGTGCATATAAGCCGGTATTGTTGTCCATAGTAGCACCGGTAGCATGGACGTAGCGCTGCAACGCGTCTGGCCCGACATCGGTCAGAACATGTCTTCAGAGAAATATGCAGAGTAGGTACCCGTGGCGAGCATGAGAAGCGATGTCCCAGTATCGACAATACCTGCAGTCTTCGACAGGATCGGAGTCTGTGACGAACCATACGTGATAGATTGATCGATCCCAACGTATGCATTTGCAGGCGACGTCGAGGTAATCGGCCTGAATCCATCTGCTTAGAAACGCGGCGTGCTATATGCGCTGAGATACTCACACGTATGCGATCGAGCCGGTGAACCTGCTCGGATCCGGCCCACCAAATGATACCTCCCCGTTCGTTTCCGATGCCGAAGTTGTTGGCTCGAACGAGATGCCAACTTGCTTGGCACTAATCAGGTTCTGCGTGAAGGCGTTGTCTACAACCGTCGGAATTGTGGCGTCTTGATTCTGGAGAGTACCTGCACGGGTAGCCGAGGCGGTCAGAACTACACGGCCGCTAAATACATATAACGATAATGCACCCTGGGTCAGATCCGTAGGGCCAATACTAAAAAAAATGTGAATGGATTAGTCCCGTAAGAGAGCTTAGGTTAAAGTGAAAGCGACATACCCCATGATTCCATCCAAACCATTCAGACCCTCGGCGAATGTCGCGACACCGATGCTCTGCTTTTGCACCGCCAGGCCAGGTGCAATTGTAACGGTGTCTGTGTATTCTTGACCTGTAACTATCTGTCAGATGTGAACCTTCTGGACATTGGCCTATAGCTACCTTTGAATGCTCCAGACCCGTAGCTAACTTCCTGTACCCGGTCAAAATCGTTAGTACCAATATAAAGGGACGACACCCACAGAAGAGCACGTACTACTTGTTGTCCGGTGGGCTGAGAGGTACTGGTCTTGACATACTTCTGGTTCGCACCAACCCAGGTGTTGGACGAGCCGGTGTCCAGAATAACCGTATCTGCGCACATGAACAAGTCAACCATGAGATGTGAAGGTGAAGGCATCGGATAGACAGCTTACACTGGGTAGGAGGGTTTCCAACTCCAATCTGCACATTCATAGATCAGGCGATGTTAGGTCATTACACGTCCAAAGCGCGACCCACAGTGGCGAGGTAAAGGTCACCCGAGTCGGTGACGTTGGCGTTGAGCACTGTTGCGGGTGCAGACTGCTGCTTTCCTGGTCCGGCCGGCTGCGGGCGGCTGCGAAGTGCCTGGTCGCGAGCGCGATCTTTCTCGACAATCGAGCTTGCGCCAGTAACACTCCGGAGGCGTGTGATAGGTAGCGTGGGGGGAGCGAGAGAGGTGACTGGAGCGACTGCCTTCGGTGAAGTGAGTGGCATGCTGCGAGCAACGGGCGGCATCATAGAACCATGGGTCGGGGGAAGTGCTGAAGCAGACCCGGCACAAAGTGAAAAGAGAACGAACGCGGAGACTGTATTGGACAACATTTTAGTAGGAGTAAGATACTCTGGAGACTGTAGCTGTAGTGTGAGTGCTATGGAGAAGGTGGAGTCCAAGTAACCCTTTATAGTACGGCTACGCGAAATGTAGGCACAGGCTACAAGTCGCGAGCGCGACGCCGCGGACAGTTGCGGTAGTCCTGACTGCTGAGCGGCGATGTACACCACTGACAGAGCAAAGAGCAGAGCAAACTGCAGATCATCAACAACCAAAGATGACGACGCCGATGTCCTCTCATGAAAGAGCCGGATTCTCAAAGCGTCTTCAGCTGTTTTCCTGCTTCGGCAGACAAAGCATTATGAGAACTTTTGATCGGAGGCAGGACCCCTAGAGTACCTTCGCGTGATCACCGCACAACTTCGATCATATGGAGCTTGCGTGTAGACGGGAAGTGAGATCTACAGGGAAGTTACAAACTCCACGAATGAGTTGGAATGGAAGCTCGTGGTAGTACACATTCATCACTTGATTGTTACAAGACAACATGCGATGGTCGCTGATCGAGACAAGAAAGCTATGAGGAACTGCGGAACTAGTCGCATTTCGTGTTTTAGGTCCATCGCCTTCCATCACCAGAGGCGGAGATTGTCACCGAGGGGACAAGAGACTATCATGTGGAGACTAGCAGCTCAGTTGAGTATAGTCAGGATGCAGCAAATAGGCGGATCTATCCCATCTGACATGAAGTTCCGCAATGGAACTTGCACAGCGAAAGGCGAAATCCGACGATCCTGACCGAAGATTGAAGCTAGCGACTAGGGAAGGAATGGAGGGATCAGAAAGAAAAGATATGCCAAGCGGCGGGATCGAGGGAGATAGAGAGGGGTCAAATACATAGCCGCGCAATGTTTCCGCCAACCACATGTAGTAGAGAAGTGTACCCGAAGGTACAGCTGTTTTCATAATGATAGGCACACTCGGCGGACTCTCGGGAAGGCTTGCCGCGACAGCAGCCATCAGCATGGGATGTCCCTCGGCCAGGAGAAGGTCAATCGACGGACTTCCCGAATGCCAGCTGGAACTCCGCCTATGCGTAATTTTTTCGCCAAGGCGCGTGTATCATTATGAAAACAACTGTAATGTGTCTCTGGGCGGATACGCTGGTGCCGAAGGCGCCTGAGGTAACTATTAGCCGACATTGATTCATCATGCTATGCAGTCTTACCTCGTGCAGAGATTTGCCATATATCGTCTACAAGACCGCCGGTCTTCGCGGAAGTGAGCTCATACACAGCACGAGATCGTGTTCGGAAATACCATCGCGTCATGTCATTGCCTTCTCGGATGATCAGATAGCGGTGAAGGGGGCTGGGAAATCAAGATTCTCAACAGGACAGCAATACGAGTGGCACAGATACCCACTGATGAATGGTCTATAACCTAAGGTATTCCTTGCTCAGCCTCGTCGGACATGAGACAGGGATGCCCGTTGTGCTCCTGGTATCACCGGGCTGACACATGTGCACAGCTGCATAGTGTCGAAGCAAGTGTTTGACCCACATTCCGCCGCCCAAAGTCAGTGCGTTCGGATGATCAGGCTCTGCCAGGGGTGGGGTGTCGGCCACAAGAGCTTGGAGCTGAACAGACCCACCGCATCTCGCTAGTCTTAGAAGTGTTAATGTGGCAACAGTCTTCCTCGGTCCACAAAGCCAAGAAGGTCGGTGATTAACTGTCAGGGCAACGGTGCAGCGCAATACTATGATGACACATTGACAGATGAGTGGAGGCAGCCTTCCATGGAAACCCGATATAGAAGACCAAGGAGATGCCACAGGGTGAAAAAGAACGCGACCATGTGGAGTAGGTAAGTTCCACTGCTCCAGTTGCACCGGTCAATGAAGGCAGGGAAGAGGGAGATGATTCTGGCCGAAATCAACCGCCCGAGTGTTACATAAGGCGCTTGGTTGAAGCGACGTCCTGCTAACTGCGTCTCACTCGCCGCATCTTCTCTATCTCGTCCTCGCGCACCATGTGCGTGAGGAATCAGGTATTGATTTGATTCTCCACATGACCTCGTCGAATCTGGCGTAACATTGCTGCCTATTGGCAAAATATCTGAGTCATTGCATCATATTCATCACGTTTTCGAAATTTGCCGTACATAATAAGTCGCAATAGTACACAATGAAGCCTGTTGTTAATACATGGTGATAGACCTTTATTTATTATAGGATGATAGAGGCTAGACTACTGCACTTATCAGCACGCGCAAGTTTTGCCGGTTGGTTCAGAATCGCCTACACGAATCACATCAACGATGGAATGAAGGGAATGGCCGCAGGCATCGGTATGGTCGCAGAGGACCTCTGGACCAGAGCCACTGATGATACCACATCCATGAATAAGCTCGTCAGTCTCTATGTCTGCCGCTAAGTGGCAAGCCGGAACTCCGGTATAGAGGTCTCCAGCCATATCCTTGAACATATCCGAAAGGGTTGAAGACCCCTGGACATCTGACAGGCTGACTTCTCCGCTCTGCTTACTTGCAGCACAACGAATTCCCAGGAGAAAGCGCGATACAATGATCGAGGACAATCTAAGAAGCCTTAAGAGAGTGCAATGACGAGGATGGAGCAGTACACACGGCGTGCCAAAGATTCCAACCGCGTAGAGAAATGTCTTTTACGGGTTCTTATAAGACTCAATACCTGATGAATGAGGTGCAGAACTTACATCTGTGGCAAAACCGGCAACCTGTATGATATTCAGGGTCAGGAGTAATCTGTTCCTCTGAATTAGCAAAATGAGCTCAAAACCTGGCAAGAACGCACGCAAAGTATATGCTGCCTGAAGATACTAAGAATTATCCCCCTGAAATTGTGGAGAAGAAGCTGGTGTTACATACCATCCTTGAGTAACATTGTAGGAATCGGCATTTTTATCCCGATCCGAGTAGCATCCTGTACAAGTCGACGCGTCGCCCTCCATGTCATGACGATTACAATGACGTCCGAAGCGATGATGCAAGTGCGACTGGCAATTGTGTCTATAGTCCACCATGAGTCCTTGAAGGATAATATAGATAAAACACCATACATCTGGTCAAATATTCCAATGCGGGAGTCAAGCTCACCCCACTGGACACACTGCATGCATACGTACTTTGTCATTGTAGCCTTGGGGACCGTACCACTTATGATGCAGGTTGTGCCTATGACCGGAAGATTGACGATGTCATACGAATATGAGATCATCGAGCAATACTGTTGGATAATGCGTGTGAGCCCGTGCTCCAGCATATCGGACGGATTTTTATGAAGGTAGAATATGTGACGTACGATGTTCAATGCTGCAGGTATGACATTTAGGGTGCACACTACGAGTGCAAAGAAGCGACTTCCATTACTGACACCATAGACACGAAGTGCTGAAAATGCTAGCGACAACAGTTAAGGACATGTTCAGCGAGATGACACTGCCTGATTTCCGTACCTGCCCAGACGAGGTATAACATGATTGAGATTCCTTGGGGAGATAGATTCTGAGCTATGCAGCTGGAATGGACATCAGGATCACCTTGGTTATGAGAATTCAACACTCACAGCTACCGTCGAGAGATTAGACATGCTCAGATTCAGATAAACATAGCCGGGGTGACTCACAGGAACAGTCGACACAGATGGAAATGCCAAGAGAGTCGCAAAAGCCCACAACAATATGAGCCATCTATTCAGGTGAAATAGCAGCACAGAGCTGCTGATCCTGCGGCCCCAGACGAATTCCACTTCATCGGCTACAGTCGTGATGTGCTCTTGTATAGTGATTGCTGAACCTCTTGTTTGATCACTTCATGGGAGGTACAGAGTATAGGAGAACAAACCGATTGCGGCGAGCACACAGCAGGTCTCCACATAACTAAGGTTCTTTCAGTGGATAAAACCACTCACACAACGAAGCACGCACTTTGACTTTAAGTAGATGGCTATTACGGCAGGTACAATGGCGCCCGTGTATGCCATGCTATTGTGTAGCCCGGATTGCATGCTTCACAGGAAAGAAGACGCTGTCAGGCGCAGAAAAGCCAACATATAAATGTACCTACGAAAACCTATGCTTTCCAACAATAAACAATTGGTCTCGGGAAGGCAACAAGGCGGCTGATGATGCGTTATTTGAATTTTGGAGCAACAACAGAAGCTTGATCAATACGGCAATCTCCTCATGCACCGCTTCCACCATGAGGTCTATGAGTAATGCGAATGACTGTGCCATGTACCTCTGTGTATACGGCAGCCAACATCAGGAGAATATTGTGTTGTCTTAACGCGCTTTTCGAGCCTTTTAGGGCTTCTCGGCGGCTGTCGCGGCCTTTCGCGCCCAGCAAAGCCGCGAAAGCGCCTAAAAGCGACGCGAAAGGCATCTAAGTAAAATGATATTCTCCTGATGAAATGGAATACATGCATTTCTGCTCCTTTCATTATCTATAACATTTTCATATGTCCACAAGATGAAGATGCAGGTGTCCCTCTTTTCGCTTCTCCGATGAGCTGTGTTGTGACTTCCAGTGCCGATCATGACATTGGCTGTGCACATCTGCCACAGAGACTCTGTAACATACCAATAGCCTGGTCTGCACGTAATGCGCTGCATGGAAGAATCTTGCATAACATATGTCTGAGTTGATAGATGTTGCGACGAGCGGGTAGATGAAACCAAGAACTTAGGTGTAAGTATTTTCCCGGCGATGGAAACTGTCATTTTCTTGGGAGGAGATGCACGTGCAGCGGAGCTTCAATCGGAACTTCATGCAACTAACGCGTGGTCCAACTATCATTGTTACTGAGCTGTTGACACTGCAATTTTATCGTTCTACAACACCTGTATGCATGCGGAAACCTTACTCTCCGAGAAGTATCGTTTAACCAAGTCTCACGATTACCTCGGTATGTCCGCCCATCTCGACAAAGGGACATGTCTCGGAAGTAGGGAAGCTCATCTATCGTGCTCAGCGCAATAGACGCATATTCTTCGGGCTGGGATTCATCAAGTGATCGCTTTGCTTGAAGGTAGACCTGTGAAGAATTACTTCCATCAGCTTCCGGCACAGCTCTCCTCCGCTCTAACCGCCTAGATACCGGATAGTGGCGGATAGGACACCTCGAAAGGCTTAGACTACTAGGACTGTTCTAGAATGATGGGGGTGATCGGCAGTTCTCAGATATTGATTAATCAGAACAAAAATGTCAGAGGTCCGTCATCCCGAATATCATTCCATCTGTCCAGGCAAATCACGATGGACGTATCTCCGAGCAAGTAAGTCCCATACATGCGCAACCAAAATCCTTCTCCGCTCCTTCTTTAGATCACAAAGTCTCATTTCACGCGATATAAAGAAGATCATAGCAAGTCCCTTTTTGCGTCACCAGTGTCAGTCAGCAGTGCCATGCTTTTCGCACTTCCCTTTGTTTTTTATATCATTCTCGCCTCTATTACAATGTCCGCGCTGGGAATGCAGCATAAGACACGCTCAGCGCTTCCTACGAGTGCTGGGGCAGCAACGGAGGTCATGTTATATCTGAACCAGAAGCGAGAACCTAGTGCCGCCCCAGTAGACGGCGAATGGTGGCAGGTTGGCGATGGCGATTGGGTCTCATCAATCACAGGTTGTCGTGCTGTTTGATTATGGTTGTATCGTTTGTTAATGTTAGTCCAATCTAGGTGACCAATCGCTATCTGTCAGTGCAACTAGTGCTTCCCTTGATTTTGCGAGCACGAGCTCTGTGGTATGTTGCTGCATCATCTTAATGCCATTGTTGAATATCACTCTGATTATACATGTGACAAGGTTTGCACTCAAACTGCGCTATTGAGTACGGCTCCGGCTATATAATCTTAATTTCTCTTCATGTTCTGTGGCACTTCACCAGTAGTGGCTTGTGTTGCAGACAGACTGAGTTTTTGAGGGACGTTGATCACTGTACTAATTATCGTTCACATTTCAAATCGAATACAACGTAGATGGACATCAAAATAGGAAATTATATCTCTACTTTACCAAACGCACCTTTAGAAATTAGAAATTTGACAGTGGTGCCTCAGCCAATCGGCTTACACAATTGGCGTTCTCTGCTCGATGCACCGCCCATGGTCGTCCTCACCACGTTGCCTAGCTTGCATAGAAACATCGGCATCAGTGCCTTCCGATACGGCTGTCTACTAGAATCGTTCATCTCCGACGTAGACGGCAGTGCACGCGCCATAGTTCTGTTCTCGTAGGCCGAAATCTTTCTAACCATGTGGATCTAGTCTTCGGTCACAACGTGTGAACTCATCGATGGGAAGACGACGGGAGTCCAAGGCATAGAATAGGGGTCATTGGTTCGCCATTTTTGCTACTTCCCAATATATATGTCAGGCAGCGTTCGTGCTCTGTTCTCGACTGGCATCTCTGGAGACGCAGCAGCCCGACACGAATCCAAATCTGAATGCTAGTTGTTGCTCACTTTTATCGAGCACGTCGTCCTACCTTACTTGCAATGCTACTAGGCAACATGCTACAAATGATCACTGTGGTTTTACTCTGTTCAAGACCTGCTCTGATGTCTCTCTCGGTAGCACCTGTGTCACGCAGCACACCGACCTCTCTTCCTCCACTTCACATTACGCTGCAGATGACGCGCAAAATCAACGTCACTGGAATGCATTCAATGATCATTAAGGATCGCATCCGGGATCGGGAGCTTCGGCACCGGGCTGGTTCTGCTCAGACAAGGCAGAAGCGATCTGTGACCGAGACGTCATTTAGCGTCACAGTGACCGATGCCCAGAACGTGTATGTTGCAACAGTGAGCTATTGAGTTATATCCCAAATAGTTCCTGTTTTATGTTTACTTGGAACTGCGGTCACAAAGATCGGCGTTGGAATTCCTCCGACACAATGTCAGCTCAGTATTGAGCTTACATCTGCACAAGTCACTAACTGGCGGACACAGATATCGTCGTGGTGGATACCGGTTCGTCTAACACCTGGATTGGAGCGAATCGGCCGTACACCAAGACCAATACATCTCAATCAACTGGGCTGGAGGTGGTAAGCCTTGTTTCTCCGACAAGCTATGAATATCGCATACTGATTTCGATCAGTCAATACCGTATTTTGATGATCTATTATTTTCTGGCGAGTCAACGTCCAATTCATAGGTCGTGATATCTATCTTAACAAATGGCCGCAGGGGAGGAATATAGCGATACTGTGACGCTGGCGCCGGGTCACGCAGTTCAGCATCAGGGCATTGGCGTCGCGTCTTCCGCTCAAAATCTGTCCGCTGGAGATGGCACATTGATAGATGGAATCTTGGGGTACGCCACTTCGCATCTTGTCTCAGGTTCACATGTTTTGATTAGTTACATGGTTAGTATTGGCCCCACCCATCTTACTCAGCGTGCGTTGTTCTGAATGGCTTTACATGGGTTCATCCGGTTATTTCTTTCCAGTTTCTCTCATGTTAGAGAAAAACGCCACTATTCCGACAGTAACAGACAATGCCTTTGCTCAACGTCTTATCGATATTCGTGAAGTGGGTATCTCGTTTGAACCGGCCACGTCTCCAACGGTCAAAAACGGTGAATTGTCATTCGGTGCACCTGATCCACGGAGATTCATAGGTGAATTGGCCTACGTGTGAGTGATCTCACCCCACGAAAGACACGCAAATATTACCATAGTCTGTAAATCTTTGTCTATAGCCCGATTACCATGACTGGCGACGCAAGCAATTTCATCGGCATCGATCAATCAATCACATACGGCGCATCCAAAATACCGATTCTCTCTAATTCAGCAGGTATTGTCGACACTGGAACCTCACTGCTCCTACTCGCCTCAGGTACGTATCGCACTCTATGCCAGCTAACAATCTGATGGGTATCTTGCTAGATGCACTGGGATGTTACGTGAACGCGACTGGAGCGATACTAGACCCAGACACTGGGCTGTACGCCCTTCCGGAAGCTCAATTCGTAAATCTCGAGAGTCTTTACTTTACCATCGGAGAGGTATGCGTCTGCTACCGTTTACTGCCCACGACAACATCTCATGAGGCAAGTATTACAGAACACATACGAGTTGACTCCCGATGCTCAAATCTGGCCTCGAACGGTGCGCGCTTGAGCCACGTTTTATTAGTTGATAGTGTTGCTTACAGGTTTCTCTGAAGCTTAACGCAGCTATCAACGGCACTGATGACAATATCTATCTCATTGTCGGTGACAATCACCATCTATCTGGTTCAGGCATAGACTTTACACTCGGGCTGGTGTGGTTGGAGAGATTCTATTTTGCCTATAACTCTGGGACTTCTCAGGTGGGATTCGCAACCACTCAATTCACTAACTCTACGGTAAATTGGGGGATGTGAGTGGTGTGAGAGGGTTAGTTCAATGTAGCGATACAATCGTCGTAGTCCGAGTCAATGACGTGGAGCTACCACTTGCTCAAAGCATTTTATGATGAGCAAGGATCGATTGGTACATCGTGCTTCAGTCAGTCTGAACCCGGAGACAGACACAGTGGGTGACTGACTCTCGTGCAGCAATAACAGAGGAGCAACAACATCTGGCTGTATATGAACCAAGCTAATTCACTCAGACTAGTGAAAGCATACTACTCATAAGCTTCCTTTCTCTAGGTTGTTGAGAGGATCGAGAGCCGATATTGTACCGAAACGTTTCGCATCAATGCGATAAACGAAGGCTATCAAGTCGGTAACATTAATTGTGAGATTCCTCTACCTATACAACACCAAAAATCCCGTAGAAGAGTACCTTCTATCTTCGCTCCTCCAAATGTGAGTACATGATGTCAATGATCTCCCAATAGTATCCTTCCAGATCGACCTCTGCAGCACTGACAATGTTGCTCGCCGGAGATGGAGCAGTGTCTGCGGGATGATCGCAGATCGTATCCAGTTCAACCACTGATAGGACATCTGGATCTTCCATGGGTGAGGCTGGCAAAGCGCGGTCGACGTCAGATACGGAATGAACTTCCATGGACATGTCGGCGAAGAAGATTGAGATAGAGGAGGACTGGTTGTTATCAAGCGTTTCGCACTTCCACTCTTTCTCCTTGAGGTAAACGCCGCGGCGAAGACCCAAGAGGAAGCGAGAAATAACGATAGAGCAAATACTATGTTGCTTCAGTATACGTGAGCAACAATACAAGGGACTGCTTACGGTGTTCCAAAAATGCCGATTGTGAAGATAAAGGTCTATGGCAGTATTTTGTGATCAAGAATGACAGCGAGCTCAATTGTAACTTGCCTCTGTGGCATCGCCAATGATCTGCATAATGTTCAGGGCTAAAAGGAGTCTGCTCGCAAAGAATTAGAGGTGGCACATCGTTCCAATCATGTCTTACGTGAAGTATGCGGTGCCTGAAATCGGGCGAAATACATGAGAGTTCTTGACGCATGTCAATGGACACATAGCAACGCACCGTCTCTGAGCAAAATGAGGGGAATGGACTGCTTGATGTGCAGCTTACGAAGCCCCCACATGATATCCCGTGTTCTCAACCATGTAACTATTATTACAATGGCATCCGCGGCAATAACGCATGTTCGGGTCACAATCGTGACTAGATCATCGTCTGAGTTCACTGTATGGTATGAGGCAAATATAGAACATACGTCTGACATTAAGCAGAATAGCTCTTTAGTGCCCCTGGTTACAGTGAGCGAAGCACCTGTGTACGCACCTCAACATCGCATCCTCGGATAAGGTGGGTGAGACTATGCACTCCATACCACCACCGGAAAGATCAACCATCTCGTATGCAACCGAGATCATGGATGAATACTGTGACATACGCGTCAACTTCTTAAGTAGTGCAGCTTCCGGGAACGTGCGAAGATTAAACATACAATGTTTGTGCCCACTGGTATCAGGTACAGTGCACAGACAGCGAGGGAAAGCGTTCGGCTGCCGCGTACGCCACGCACACGAATGGCCGAGAAGGCTAATAATAGAAATCATCAATGGAATCTTATACCTTCTCGACGTACAAGTGCATACCTGCCCAGACGACATAAAGAACCATTTCAATCGCTTCTCCGGCTAAATTTTGGGTCATGCAGCTGTATCGTATCTTAGCAGTTGCAACTCAAGTGACATAGCACATGGAGTGGGATACGAACACCTGCCACCAAATGTAAGACAACTTGCTTTACTACAGAAGGTGCGTGAGTGACTCACTGGAATGGTATTCGCCGGCAGGAATGTTAACAACAGTGCAAGGGCCCAGAGGAGTATCAGCCAGCGGTTAAGGTGGAATAGCAGAACAGTGCTGCTAATTCGGCTACCCCAGACAAATTGAACTTCGTCTGCTATTGTACTAATATGCTCATACAGCACGAATGCTAAACAAGCCGTAGTCAATCAAGTCTTCGTGTTCCAGTAGGAATGATAGAGTACACACCAACCACTGCAACCCCACAATAGGACTCTATTTGACTAGTCTTCTTCAGGCTAGGCAGAATCCAGAATCGAGGGTGCACTTACTCGCTTTCAAGTCCAGCAATGTACGCGGCAGGGGCACTCGAGGTTATATTTTCCATCGCAGCTAAAATGAGTGACGCTAGGAAGACAAACCGACAAGAATGGAGAGTGCCACAGGGATAGAGATGTTGAATTCAGTCTCTTTAAATATTCAGTGACAACGTACAGAAACTCTCGGTATTGCTTGCCGCCGACGTGGCACCACACAGAAGCTCGCAAGGATGTGTTGACGATGTAAGATACCATGTCCGGCTGTTCTGATGGTTCGTATCTCGGGCGACCGAGCCACCCGACGAACTAGCCTAACCATCAAGTCAGAGCCTGATTCTCAGTCGATAAAGTATCCTCAGGACGTTCCAAGCGCGCACCATGTGTGATCTGCACCATGGCAGCCACTTCAAATTACGCTTCGCCATCTGGCCGAAGCGTTCATGAATATGCCACACCCACGTCTGGGTACATCAACTCTCGACCCTCATCGAGAACCAAGGACGACTGAGCCTCTGAACGATGTCAAATCAACCGGATATCTGTTACCCAGGATCATTAAGATCTAGGTAACCGTCGCTGCGGCCACTGATACTGGACTGATTGATGCAGTGGCCATCGACATAGCGGGAAGATCGCAACGAGTATTCGCGATGGTGAGCAGACATACTCGCTGATCATACCCTGGTTGGCATGACAAGGCACTGTCTCGGTTGATTTGCCGGAACAAGTAGAAGAGTCACTGGGAATGCGTATTCAGCAGCCTCATGGGCTTAACAGCAAACGTACCCAGTCCATCACACTGCGAACATAGATATTGTCATGACACTCACAAGCTCAACTCTCAAATTCTCGAATCCAAGATGATGGCAACAGAGCTCCTGGTATCTAGCTATAGTACAAAGTAGACTGAGTCAAAGAGAGCTATCGTCGGACGGCCTTCATAGGCGATCGAACAGTCTCAGGCACGATATCGGGTTAAGGTTAGCGCCACGCGCTCCGAGCGTTTTTCATGAGTCTGCTTTTCCGCTTTTACAATCGTATGCGTCCCATCTCCAGCGACCACATGGATGTTTTGCAAACTTGTGGATAGATATTACCCTGCGCGACGATTATATCAGAGAGATTGACGTGGAGCCGATGGAGATATTGCCTTGGGAAAGTGTTAAACGGTATGGAAATAATAGTACAGCTTGCACATCTTTCTCTGCGTTGTCATGACGAGCCGGTCTCGGACGTCGGGACTTAGCGCTGCATCGTATGCCCCATAAAACTGGTGCGTTCCCCATTTGCTCCTACATCCTCAAACAGCAGCTGAGGCATTCTAGAACGATGTTCTTGCACATTCCTTACATTTTCCTCACACTCTTTTCCCTGTACGCCACATTAATTCTTGCAATACCTGTTGGAAAAAGTTCTCTTCAGAACGCAGCTTACGTGCCCTTGGGTGCAGCTTCTGGAGGTTCCTCGGCACCTCAGCGTACGCACGATGGAGTAGAACGCGAAGCTGACATCCGCCCGATGAAAGGCCTCTTCGAGAACGTGGGAGGCAATCATCTCCCCAGGGCCAATATTGGTGAGCTGACATGTATACATCCGTCGTCAAATCGCTCAAATGAGATAAGGCGACGGCTCTACACACGAGGAAATCGCAAGAAAATTTCAGATATCCCATATGGATGGCGGTTGGTTCAATGTTGGAAATGGTCATGTGCCTAGGATCGATATCGGTAGCTATTCCATTTACTGCATTCTCATCATTGCTGAAGTGCCATTAGCGGACGGTTCCGTTGCCTTCGCCAGAGCCAACACTGCCGATGCTTATATGGCCTTATGAAGTACGCCAGTCACTTGCGCATTCCTCTCACCATGGAGTAGCTGCTGAGGACTTGCCATCGTTCGTGCTTGACCAGGCTGATTGTAGTCCATACCAAGACAGCATCCCATACGGATTCCATGGCGGAATATATGCGCACACCAGCCCAAGAAGCACACTGATGCGTTCTGGTGAATGTGCGCGCCTTACATATGTGATTCCGAATGTTCATCTGTGATATTCTTGCTTTGTCAAATCTCGTATCAGTGTTAGTAAAACCACTCGTTCACTACTGTGTTCTCTTTGACCTCACTGGGGGAGATGATTATTCTAAGGGTCGTTCGTGTGAATATAGATTGGTACATTATCTGCAAAACGCAACATAAAAATAGTGCCAAGGTCTCCCTCGAGTCTTAGCACCACTAGCACCCATGTGAGCGTTTGCACACGATCTGATCCAGGGATGCTATTGACGGGGTCAGACCCCGGGTCAGGAGTCAAGGCGTGACTTCTGACCGTAGCGGCTGCCTTAGCCGAGCGCCGCCGGTGGGAGTCGAGACTCAACTTCAAGCACTGTTCTTGCAACAGTACGGCTTCAAGTCAAATTTGTGATTGTAGGTACTCCAGGAGCGAACTGAAGTAAATTATTATGGAAACTAAGCATCACTGTCTGGGTGATCTGCGGATGTGGGCATAGATTCGTGGTAAGGTTGTCTCGGACTGTAAGAAGACTCCGCTGCGGTGTCAAAAAATACAATGATTGAGCGACCTGAAGGTCTTTTGAGTAGTCGAACATGTTCTCCAGCATAAACGTTTCTGATTTTTTGATGTGAACCGGCGTCTTGGGCTGTCCATCAGTCGTGGGATCCTCTTCTTTATCCGGCGAGACGTCAAGCAGCCATGTGCTCGTTTACTGGTCACGCCTTGACCCTTGGCCCTCGTTCGACGAGGTCAGACCGCGTCAGACCGCTTCAGACCGCTGACTATGTCAAAAGGTCAGGGGGTCGGGCCCTGACCCTAGCATCCCTGATCTGATCTGCTGTCCTCTCGTCAGGTCCAACGATTGCCACCTCGCGCCACGACCTCGCGATCCTCGTTACCAGATCCTCTTCGAGTCGCACGTGTCGATGTTCCGGTCTGTTCCCAGCAATTTGGATCATCTTCCATCATTGTGTGGCCCACACTGCCTCTTTGACATCTCTGAATCTGATAGACGGACGTTAAACCAGCCCCAAGCGCATACGTTTGGTCAGTTGTCCTGAGCACTGTGCTTTCACTATTATTTGTTCGTCTGATTCACCGCCTGTGACAGACCCGAATCGCTCCGGAACAGATGGCGTTAACGCGCGTGTTACCGATCCCTTGCTTCGTCCCGGACTCGGACGGTGATTGAGCAAATGCACGCAAGTTGTGACGAAATGTTACAAAATTTAATATCTATTTCTCGGCATATACGCGGGATCACCCAGATACAAGCCTCTCATGCACCTGCGGTGACCGGACTGTCCAGGCTGTATCGTGAGTCACATTCAACTCATAGTTGACTTGGCAATGCGCTGTTCGGTGCAGCTCGCTGCAACAATTTTTGATGACAAGCTGATTTGATTTTTTGCAGTATGCCGATCTGGTCGTCTGGTAGCCGAGTTATATGAGATTCTGAAGAATACCAACACGATCAGAAAGACATCTCAACTATACTTCCGTTTGGTCGTCTGTCAGTCTGTCAGGAAACTGGATAATCCCTCAGGCAACCATCTTCACGTCTCTTGGAGGATGGTCAGTGATGTCTTGATGTCGTGATCCTAGATTTCTGACATCTTTTGCTCTGCACCGGTACGCTAGCCCTTTGGGTCTACATCTGGCCAGGAGCGTAAAACAGCGATGAGACTGTCAAGTCCTCAGAGCTTGCTCCTCGTCCTCCACCCCGGTACATACTGTGCGAAGCAGCTGGATCCTGCCTTACGAATCCGTTTACACTCGTTCTAAAGATGTTCTTCGAGACTTTACCTGTCTTTCTTCTCGTATTGCTCGCCAGATGTGCGTTTTCAGCTCAGCCGACCCACGGTCCTACCGCGCGGCCTCATCGTGGCATAAAGACCGCCTTGCGATCGTCATCGGTTGCGAGAGAACCTTCAACAGGCCTCATCTCTCTGCCCATCACACGCAAACTAACCACCACAGGCGGGATGGCATCGCTGCTGGTCAGCAACCGCGCCCGCGATCAGGCAGTTCGTACTCGGGTGAACCAAACAAGCCACGTGAAGAGGCAGCCAGGATCTGTGTCAATATTTGATGCCAATGCCACAGACTTCGGCGATATCTATGTTGCTTCTGTACGTTTTCAAGTCTGTCGAATGCAGACAAGTGCTGACGGCGCCTGCAAATGAATAGATTGGTATTGGTACTCCTCCGACTCAGTGTTAGTCACGTGAAACTGTGCTCTGTATGCTTGGCTAATCGTTTTGTGTGCACAGATAATGTCATTGTCGATACCGGCTCGTCCAGTACCTGGATAGGAGGAAATCAGGCGTATGTCGAAACCAATACTTCTCAGTCCACTGAACAAGCAATTGTGAGCTCTCTCCGACCTTGATTGCATCGTCGCTTGTCTGAAAAGTGATGTAGACTGTGAATTACGGCAGTATAACATTTGTTGGTCAGTGCACTTGGCTCAATCTGTTAAAGTATCATAACTGGAAACCAATTCTAGGCGCAGAGTTTGTGGACACTGTCATGCTTGCCCCCGGAAATTCGATCTTCAACCAAAGCATCGGAGTTGCTAACTTCGCCGAAGGCTTGCAAGGTTTAGATGGTGTCTTGGGGTGCGTTGTCTCCGTCCACCTGCGCTATGTCTCAGGTCTTCATAGGACGTCTTTCTCAGTCTGGGACCCACAATTCTAACTGAAGGTACACTCAGCTGGCTCTCTGTTCCTTCCTATACTTGACCATGCGATAAATGGCAGGCACTTTTGATTCAAACCAGCAGGAGACCATTCCGACAGTGACGGATAACGCATTCTCTGAAGGCTTGATTGGTGCAAAGCAGATTGGTATCTCATTTGAGCCTACAAACACGCAGCTCAACAACACTGGAGAGATCTCATTTGGAGCACCTGATGAGAGGAAGTTCACAGGATCGCTTGCCTTCGTGTGAGTTACTACGGCACAAGTGGGCAACTTCACGGAACACTAATGTGAGAAAATACAGTCCGATCACCACGGCGTCACCGGCCACCTTCTTTGTCGGTATCGACCAGACCATAACGTACGGTTCAGCCGGGGTACCAATCCTCAATAAAACTTCCGGGATTGTCGATACTGGGAGCTCTCTCCTTTTCCTTGCTTCCGGTACACAATTCCCTAGTGTCTCACTTGAAGTTGGTTAATAAAACTTGGGCTAGATGCATTTGCACGATACGCACAGGTGACCAATGCCACCGCTGATCAAGTCACAGGACTTCTTGCGCTTCCAATTGACCGATTTGGAAATCTCGAAAGCCTTTTCTTTAACATCGGAGGCGTACGTATCTTTGTTGTTCCCCTGGCGGTCAGTTGGCCAACTGATCATGTGTAACTATAGACTACATATGAATTCACGGCAGATGCACAGATATGGCCTCGTGCGGTACGTGTCTGCCTCGTCGTCCTGCCCATTGCTGTGTTGAATTTTGAACTCATCACTGTGGTAGTTGAATGCAGATATTGGTGGCACAGACGACAATGTATACCTTATTGTAGCCGATAACGGAGTGCACTCTGGATCCGGCCATGATTTCACTCTTGGTCTAGTGTGGCTACAGCGCTTTTATATGGTCTATGATTCCGCTAATGACACGGTGGGATTCGCTACTACTCAGTTTACGAACTCTACCATCAATGGGAGCACGTGAGCCCGGGTGCACAATCGTGTAGGCTGTAATTGGTTGTTAGTCAGTATACCTCGCTCTTACATGTAGATAGGTACAGTTAGAGTCCGCGTAACGTTGTACTTCAATTCATTGATAATAGATAAACATCCAAGCGATAATCTTTTGAGTCTTAATAACGAGCAAAGACACTTACCCACAGGAGGCAAAATCTACAGACCCCAGAGTCTCGTTGTGCAAGTAAAGCCGGAAAGTCTCGATGCACGGTACTGCATCACTGCATCCAGTTGGCCTCATGAGCACACAGCTCACTTCGCTCCAGCTTATAAGTCTACGTTTCTTATCTCATCACGGACATTTTTCATGTACTTCTACGACACGGCTCATTGATTACCTGGGGCTGTAGACAACACATGCTCAGTTAGATCAAAATCTTGATCCACATACAAATCGTTACCTTAGCTTTCGGAGCTCTTAGCACTCATCATTGATGCCAGATCCCAACGCCTCTCGAAGAGGTATTTGCTTTTTAATGGACACCAGGGAATAATAATATTGTCCGTACGTCGCGAAAGAATGCAAAGCATGGCCTCCGTAAGTACAGCCGAGACTATAAGCGCTTATGCACAAACAAAAGGCCCGCTGCACTGATGCGTATAACGGAATGATCAGGGAGCCTGCAAGGTTGTATGTACCTTCGTGAACATACCGGGCTACGTGCACCGTCCTAGGAGGCCGAGACGCTATCAGCACGGGTCCAAGTTGATAAATATACGCAGCGTACCTCTGTTGAGCCTTGTGGGTAGATCCACTCTATGGGCTTTGCAGTAGGAGCACAGCTGACAACCACTGTACGAGCCGAGGCCGTGCTTTAGAATTTCAGTGACGCATTCAGAATTAAAAACATACCGCACAGCAATAGCACGGCGAACGTGAACGAGCGCACAATAGATGTGAACATCTTAGCTGAAAGAATTATGAACCGTCGTAAACAAGAGATAAGAGGAGAGAGGGCCATGTGGGTTTCAAGGACATTTTATACTGCCACCACCTGCGGTTGTTGTGTCACACCATAGGCACAATTATAAAAGCGATGCAGATCTGCACGCATAGTCGCAAGCCAAAAAGATGAACACGATGGTGACTATACTACTCAACTTCCGTCGACGAGACCACAGGCAAATGCTCAATGCAACACGTGGCAGTGGAAGGTCAGCGGTCACAGGGCATAGCGACACAGGCAAGCCACAACTCCTCTTCGATTATTAATTGAGTTATAGCATGCAACCGGACAGCTGAAGGAAACGGATTGCCTGAAATTGTTGATATTACATGTATTTGACAGATAGTTGGAATAATCAGAATGCACAGCAATAACTGATCCAGGATATTGAGGGTGACAGCGATGCACGTACGGCATAGAAACTGACCAGACACAGTCGGTTGTGATGATCTCCCTTTTTGACGACTGCTGGTTGCCAAGAACGCACTAGAACGAGACTGCGCGACAGTTCGAGATAGATATCAAGATGACAATGGGAAGTCAGAATGCGAGTTGCTGATGTTCTGTGCACGACATCGGACCATGGAAACATATGCAAAACAGTATCAGATCTAAGGATGTTCGCCTTAGAAGCTGTGAGGAGGCTTGCAACAGGCAACAGATGCAAGCTGGCCGACGAAAGGCAATGCGAAGGCGCTCGGAGGCAGCGTTCGATTTGATCTCGCCTAGCTGGCAGGCGCTTGACTCGTAACCCTGCTGAAGAGTCGCTGGGCGTTCGCTCTGTTGCTCTTTCGTTCAATATCACCTTTGTTCAGTAACGATACTAGTCTCTGGGACATCAAAGCAATGTGTCTGAGCCGTGAGTTACACCGTAGTACGCGTTTGATCTCCGACAGGCGGCTCGCATGGCCCACGATCTCCAATCCACTTACACCTGTGACTAGCCACTACGGACCGTTCTGGAAGTAGCGGGTAAGAGAAGGACGCACGTCTCATCTATACGCCTCTCCTATGCAGAGTCGACTTCGGATAAGACTACAATCCACCTCAAGCGCAAGTACGCACACTTGGCATCCTCATCCATTTCCGCGATCTTTCAGGTGGCGGTGTTCAGAGCTTTTGCACTGTCGAATTTTATGCGAGCTCTTCTGAGTGGATAGAGAATGTTTTATTTGGGACTAACTTTGAGTATATGACACGAGAACCAGACGAGAGCAAAATGGGACCAGCCTCGCAACTCGCGTCAAATGTCGCTTTGATATCTGCTCGTTCATACCGAACACGACTGCACAAGCTATGTTAGAGTTCGCATCCGAGATGAGACCCGATACTCACCTCTGAACGTACTTGCAGCCTTGTAAGTCCTAAGCAGACCGAGAGACTACCGGCATGACATCCGTTCCATCGAGTCGGGATCACCATACAAGCGATCCTCTTGTGGGGACCGGCATCGACGAATAGCAGGCTCTTCTGCGCCTTCCGGTCCTCTTCTGCATCGCACGCTCCTTGAAGAACACGCGCTTGTGCACAAAGCCGGAGCCGACATCGAACATGACGAGGGATGTGCTCTAGTCAGATGACGGATGGAAGTCTGTGCTGGACGCCCTAGCCACCAATTGGCCCTTGTCGCCCGATTGCGGGCCGGCAAGATAGTCCGAGCGACTCCAAGGAATGGCTCAGCACAGCCGGATAGAGTTGGAATGCGATAACGCTAACGGTTGGCGTGACGTGACGAATCAAGGGGTAGAATGGAGAGTAGTACTCCGATGGAAAGCTTGATCTCTAGAATATCTAGAATACTCAGACACCTGGCGAAGACTTGTTCAAAGTAATACTCATCGAGGTCCTTCGTGTTTTTGCTTGTGCAGATCGTGCTTCGCAGCTGGCTGGGATAACTCCATAAACCCACTAACAGGCTGATAGGCTTGCGTGTCAGGAGACATATCGGCTCGCTGGGTGTAGCTACCTGAGCAGCAGGGTATTACAGTTCAGCGCAATGTCACGGGGGTGACGACGAGTTACAACGCATCTCCTGCTCCGCCAATGGCCTAAATGGTTCCACGATCCCACGGGCATTGTTCGCAGGGTTGATAGGTAAACCAGATGATGCTTTGGTATCCATCGGTTTCCGTAGCTTCCGTATGGCCCCGGGATTCTTGACGATATACAGTGAAGGTGAGCACGCCTGAAAAGTGATATAGGAAGGACTATCAACCAATGAACCCACATTCATCCACGAGGCTTACCAGGGTGCGCTGATTACTGTCGTGTTTTGCTTATGTCTTGGCCTTGGACGCCTGCATATTTTTCGGACATGCTTGAGTCATATGCTCATTGAGGATAGGTAATGGGGTCCTGCTATAATCGCAATACACACCATCAGTATCGGTTACCATCGGGACAAAGGCTACGCGACCTACGACGTAAACGGAGTTCAGGCTGGAGCACGATGTCCAGCAGTTAAAGATGAGTGGTGGACCCGTGGAAATAGCTCATGGGTAGCTCATAGAGCACAGCAGGATCGCATCTAGGAAGTCACAGACAGGATAGATAGGCTATTGAGGACCGATTCCATGGACAGTGTCACCAAGTTCGGTGCTCGGTGCCGTTACACGTGTATACCGCTCCCGGGGATGCACGAGCTGTGAGATGGTATCTATCATATCTCAGTATACGGAATGGATAGTCATCGTATCGAACGGGGGTATGAGCAAGCGGTCTAGGAGCAAGCAGAGCTCTTCAGTCTCACAGTGACACAGATATGCAAATGGAGCGAAACGTACGAGCGACAGTCTAATTATCTTCTCCAGGGACATGCGCCTGGAAGCGGATCAGAAAGCGTGATATTTAAGTAGAATGTCCCAAGACCTACAGTAAAAAGCTCATAGTTCGCTGCAGTGCGTGCCCCTTAGAGACCGCCAACAACGATCTCACAGAAGTAACGCTTGTCCGATGGTGCAAGCTTATCATCGTCTTTTGCGATGAATAGGTTCCACGACTGCCAGACAGCGCATTGGTGGGCGGGGTCGGACAGAAGCCAATTATATTTGAACACAGCACATACTTATATGGTATCCTAGGTATTCCCCGAGTAAGATTCCAGACGATATCTTTGAGAGCTAAGTCAGCCGTGGACTTAGGGCAGAGATAAGAGACATCCAACTCACAGAGCTACCGAATGGATTAAGGGTATGGATCGCGCCACAGCTTTGCCGAGATGCCGGTAGGACAGGACCCCAAGCACTCCTACGGTGGCTGTGGGTCATTCATCGGGCGACCTCCTCTCACCGTGGGCATCAACGTATGGACCAGGCCAGGTCATGCTGAGTCCAGCGTGAGAACTGAACGTCTGAACTAAGCTCGATCCCGGCCGAGACATGCTGAGTCTATATAGTCTTTCCGTAAAATATACCATCCATGGACTCAAGGTGATGCCCAGCAGGGCCATTCTGAGTGTGCCGATAATGCACAGGGCTGACCATGTGCCAAGTAAATTATGAGCACATTTGCAATGCTCTCCTCGTGTTCTGCGCGAGGATAGATTGAGTGCATCTTGCGTGCATTTAGAATGTCCCGGGTGAGTAACTATTTGCTGGCCCTGACGTGTCATCACCATGTGCCGTCTGAG